>PVIC010010536.1:30588-43288 GCA_004025085.1 Thryonomys swinderianus
GCCCCACAGATAATTTTGATCTTTGTATAGAAATATTTTAAATGAATTAAATTATTCAGGTTGAAAGATCAGTAGAGAATTTGGCCATGTTAACTGAATTCAATTAGGCTGCATTATACCATATATATGCATGATGACTTTAGTTAAAATATAATTATATAATATTTTAAAACTATATTGCTTTATCTGGAAAATTATTTCAATAAATAAAGAGTTAACCTGTTTCTGCTGAGAATCTTTGGTAGTTATATTTTAACAGGGAAGCAAAATTTAACACTTGTACCCAAGTAATAGCCTGGAAAACATTCATTTATTTTCTAAAAAGTGACCAATTATAGATAATGAGTGGCTTACTTTTATCTTAATCCCCCAATATTGTAGGGTTTTGAGGGCAACATTTAACTATTATGTCCTGCAAATTTGTTCCACATCTTAACCCTTTACTATGTAATTACTCTGTAATGCTCCTTAGAAAAGCAATTTAATGGAACCATCTGTTTCTTCTTTCAACAGGCCAGTAATTTCCTCTGATTTTGTAGTGAAAGTTTCGGATAATTTTAGAAGATACAGAAAGTGTTTCATGAAGTGTAAACAAAATGAATTTAGAGAGAAAATGGAACTATTAATAAACTCATAGTTTACTGTGGAAGTCTCTCAGGAGCAAAATTTCATGATTACCACGTGTTCAACCCATGAATCTGTTTACTGCTAAACACTGCAGTTGAAAATACCCTTCTGGTTTCTATCTAAATAAGTAAGTAAGTAAGCAAATAAATACATAAATAAATAAATAAATAAATAAGGCACTAAATAAATTCTTCAAAACTGGAAAATGTAAAGGTGGTAAAATGATTTTTTTCCTTTGTACTTATTCCTTACAAGATGTAGATCCAAATAGTTCTGTCGTTAAAGAAGCTACATTCTGTTCCTTTCATTTATATTTGAGTGAGTTGATTTTTCTGAAGTACTACAATGGGCTCCTTTGAGATGCATGGAGTCAGGGAACTCAGGGATGCCTCATCCATTGTCACAGCAGAGAACGCCCCTTAACCAGTACCTCCTTCCTGTGGACTTAGAACACTCCCCAGGGCAGAGAGCTTATGCAGATCCTGGGCTCGCTGCAGTATTCTTAAATTGCTTTACAGATCATGGTGCAAGGATACACACCTTCGCATTTTCATGGCAGTGCCCTGACACTTTCATGGGTTTATCTTCCTTTCTTAGCTCTGATCTCTGAAATTTAATTTTTAAGTGACTCTGTGTCGACTGTACTATCCCAATACTCATTCTTCCCTACTTCTGCCCAGGACTATTAAATTCATGCGGCATTATAGATTCTGTAGAATGTATGAGAGATGTTTCAGATGACACTGTCTCCTTGTTACTGTGAAAATAGAGATTTTTAGGTTTGCCATACTTTGAAAAAACTAAAAAAAATCAGTTTTCACATTGTAAACAATCCAAAAATATTAATAGTCATAGATTTTTTGCGACATTTGTAGTGAAAAATGTGTTTATGGAGTATCACAGGAAACTAGTTTTGTATGGTTCATATCCACTTCAGATTGTGCAACATATTTTTCTAGGAGACAACAATGGGGATTTGAGTAAGTAATGAGGGGAAAGAAAAAATGTGATGGTTTAAAAAAAGGAAACAAAATATATGCAAATGGGGGTGGGGGATTGTAAGGTGAGCAGGGGAATGAAAGAAATGAGAATACAGTTTTGCCACACACTGATAAGGATTCTCCATATCTAGTGTGGTCAGGATGTATATAGAAATTTACTAGTAAAATCAATTAAAAAACAGACCTTAAAAATTTGGAACATGTGCCAAATATCTGAATGTTATTAGCTAAAATATAGTTTTCATACATGTGTGGATGTTTCTGCCTATTTTTATGATTCCTTTATGTTTGCATAAGTCTCTGTTCTTTAATACATACTGTAAATCTCCACTGTATTCATTAGATTGTCTTGTGTGTCAGCTCCACCAAATAAGGAGATGTTGGCGGGCGACTGTCTTATTCTCTTTATTCTTGTGTCTCTAGGTTGTAGAAATTACATAGAATACAGCAACCCAACTGTAATATCATAATATCTTCATAATAAATTTTCTCTTTCTTTTTCTCAGTGGCTGTTCTCTACATTGACATTGTGTGAATTTTAATTATTTTTCCCATGAATCTTATTTTGAAAAGTCTACTTCACATAGGCTGGGACATTTTTAATTAGTGATTGTGAAGACCTGAAAAACGGCTGTCCCATGACAGATACTTGGTAATTATTTTATTAAGTGGATAGAAATGTATAGGAAAAATTTAAACATGAGATAGAAAGTGAAAGTGTTTACATTTAGAATTTTAAAAGTATGATCTCAAAAAAGATCATAAACAAATATATTTATTCTTTAACTGTACAACACAAATTACAAAATCTTGCAGTGCTGACTTGGTTTCGATCACTGTCAGGTAAGGGTGAAAAATGGCAGATATTTGTCCAAGTTTTTAAAAAATTATGTACTTTTGACTTATCTTTAAGTGTATAATAATATCAGTGGGTAACCATGTTAACAAGTGTTACCTTTGAGGAATAATTAACACCTTGTGTGTGTGTATATGTATGTATGTATGTATGTATATATATATATATATGTATGTATGTATGTGTGTGTGTGTGTGTGTGTGTGTGTGTCTGTTATTTTTTTTTTTTTGAGATAGGGTCTCGCTTTGTAGTTCAGGGCCCTGAGCTCACTATGTAGCCCAGGCAAGCCTGGAACTCAGCAATCCTCCTGCCTCTGCCTCCCGAGTGCTGGGATTACAGGCGTGAGCCACCATGCCCTGCTATAATTTTTTACACATCCTTCAATTATTCCTATTTCCTGTCTTTTCTCCCTTTTTTCTTCTTTGTTTACTTGTTTTGTTTTACTTTGCTTTTGTTTGGTTTGTGGAGACAGAATCTAGCTATGCAGTTCAGGCTGGTCTAGTGCCTGCAGTGTCTGTGCTTTCCCCTTGGGCACTACTGTCTCCTTGGGCCTACCTTTCTGTCAATACTTTTACTACTATTAAAATATTAGTTACTACAGATATGTAGTAACACATCTGTAGTAACATTTCAGAGTGTGCAAAGAAAAAGAGATGTTGCAATAGTCAAATTAATGACAAAACCAAATATTGTTTGGTAAGACACTGTTATATTCATTTTTTTACTGTATAGCCAAGTACCAATTTTTTAGCCACAAGAAAATAGCACTGATTTACTCTCACATAGTTTTCATACATCCAAAGTCCAGGCTCTCATCTTGAGTCCACCCCTTCCGTTCAGTTTCATGCCATACGGATAAGAAGCAATTGCCTCTGGTAGAAAATCATATTATTAATTAATTTTAAAAACAGAACAGATCATAATAAATTCTATAAAATGTTCCTATCGACATGGCAGTGTAGGGTTGCAAACAGGACACAGAAAGAACTTCTGTGGGATCATAAACTTAGCAAAAAGGAAACACATTTAGGGAAAATGAGATTATCAAGGAGAACAATGTGTTTTAAAAGTCCTGTTCATCATTGCCTTAAGAGTGGAAAGACGGTTTCCTGGCACAGAAGTAGTCTCAGGGCCTGTGCTGTGCTTTCCTCTAGCTGGAAGGAAAAGTTTGTTTTTAACAATGAGGTTTTGTTTTGTTTTGTTTTGTTTCGCCTCCTTATTACAACAGAGCTGAGTCATTTGCAGAGGCAATATGGGGCCTGAGCTAGACTTGGAAATAGCACTTGCTTTCTTTCAAAGGGCTTTGTTGATGCATTACTTGGCAAGAGGTTGTGATCATCCATGATGCTGCCGTTTGTCCTGCTCAGAAGATTGTCCCCAATTCTTTGTGATCAGCTGCAATTTTACATCTCAGTTTGTGAGGTTTTTCTGTCACTGGGGACCTACTTGGGATCTTCTCCAGTACTCTCGTGAACTTGAGCCACCATTTTTGCCACTTTTCACAGCACTTTTGGGAGTAACTGTGTGTGTGTGTGTGTGTGTGTGTGTGTGTGTGTGTTTGTGAGCACCTTCATGAAGTACAGTGAAATATATGATGAATACTGCTCCTGTATGATATCCAACAAAAGCAAGCTCATAAAAACATGGTATTTGTGAGAAGAAAAAGTTACATTTGGGAGGCAAAAATATTTTTGAGGCCCAAAGAATGGAAGTGTACTATATGTTAACTCATCCAGACAGTAAAACAAATTTATAGACCTAAAACCTCTGCATCAAGGGGAAACTGGAATCTTTTCAAGAAGAAGTTTGAAATAGAATCAGAAACCTATATTTTCTCAACTTTTTAAAGTACTTGTGAAATATCACACTTGTAAGGGTTTTACACAGGATTCTTATTTTTCCTAAGAATTAATGATAATGAGGGAAAACCAGGATCAGGCACAATTGCCTTGTAGTACAATTTCGGATCCATTTTGTAATACTTTTTCTCAGTAATAAATTTATAGAAACAGGCATAGATGGTTACTATAAAATGTTCATATTGGATCCAGGTAGAATAGGACATGCATGTATTACTACACTCTGGAAGGCTGAGGCAGGAGAAATGTAAATTCAAGACCCACCTAGGTAACTTAATGAGATCCCACCTAAGAATTTTTTTTTTTTTTTAAGGACCGGGAATGTAGCCCCATGTGGAGGCCTTTGGTTCAATTCCCAGGACTACAAAACTTTGTCACTTTGGTTCTCTACAGAAATTGAGCTGTTTTGGGCTGGAGGGTTAGCTCCGTGGTTCCGGGGCCTGTCTCGCAAGCGCAAGGTCCTGAGTTCGATCCCCAGAAACCACATACAATGCTGGGCGTGGAGACTCACGCCCACCAGCAATCAATACCACATACCACAGTGCCGGGCGTGGTGGCTCACGCCTGTCATCTCAGCACTCGGGAGGCAGAGACAGGAGGATTGCTGAGTTTGAGGCTTGCCTGGGCTACATAGTGAGCTCAGAGACAGCCTCAACTACAAAAGCGAGACCCTGTCAAAAAAAAAAAAAAATTGAGCGGTTTTGGAAGTAAAGTCCAAATTGACTCCACCAGAATCACACCTGCTTAACCTTGTCTTGCAGGAAACATAGCTAAACAGAAATATCACATCCCTAAAGGAAATACAAAGATTAGTGTCACCAACAGAGAGCTCAAATATGCAAGAGGGCTAATTCCTACCATATTCCCATTTAACATGCCTATTTGGACAGTGTAAAGCCAGATGTGTCAAGAAGAATGACAGTCAGTTATCACCTGTATAATTAAGCAGTGATTCTAATCACAGCTGCATTTCCAGAGACGGTGTCTCCCCTGGAGAAAATTAGCACAAGCCCTGACACCTGGTACACGACTGTTCAAATAGCAATACATTTCTTCTCTCTTTGCCAGGAAAGGAAAGTGCAGCATTTTACTGTCACACGATAAATATAAGCATGTACCTTCCCTGTCTTGTTTTTGGACTGCTCCGGAGGCTGCAAAAAAAAAAAAAAAAAATGTGTTACTGGAGCATTATATTACTGGTTGCCCAGACATCTGAATACGGGTAGGTAGGAGAAATCTACCGTACTAGGAACATAGTGAAATGTAAGAGGAATAAAGAATGAAAAAAATTAGTCCTCTAACTTCCGAGGACTTACAAGACTAATAGAATATCTTGCTTTTCCATGACTTGGGGAATGTTTGCCAATTCTGTAGAAAGCAAGGAAAATAAGTATATCATTCAACCATCACTACTGATGAGTAGGTACAACACTCGATGGGTTTTCTTTTAAATTATAAGGCAATCTGGATCACATTAACCCATGCTATTTCAATTCATGTCCTGGTTAACTGGATAATTCCTAATTTTGAATTGGGTTTAGATCAGGAAAGTATATGTAAAAGATCTAGGTTTCAAAATATCCAGCAACTGCACCTTGTCAATCAGATCCATCATTAACTCGAGTATCTGTGTAAGAGAGATGGCTGTCAAGGAATGCTGACAAGTCCCAGACAGACATCCTGAGTCTCACATCATAGGTTATGTGTGTAAAGTCATGTTCTCTCCTTCTGACGTGTTCTCTGCTTGAAATGTTGCGTCAATTCTTACTAGACCTTCTGTATTGTACACAAGTGCGGTAAGATTAACAGTCCACTCCCCCAAACGTGATTGCATCCTAGTCCCTAGAAACTCACATAAAATAAAATCACAACTGTAGGTGTAACTAAAGATTTTGAATCAAGGAGATTTTTCCTGGATTATCCCCATTGCACAGAGTGTAAACAGAAGAGAAGAAAGGAAACTAGGCCAATAAAAGAAAAAAAAAGATAAAAGGAGGAAATCAGAAGAGACAAAGATAAAAAAAAGACAACAGAGAAAAAGAGAGACAAGAGAGACAGGGTTAGAAACTAATACAGACCGATGAATGTTTACTTACATGACGTGCGTGCATAAATCTGAGAACTGAGGTGTGTGTGATGTGACTAGTTATATGATTACACAGAATAAATAATTTAGAGAATTTTTAACACCCTCCAATTTTACATGTTTTAACTTGGGAGCATTTGAGCCAAATAAAATAACATTCCCACAAAATGACGGAATTTTATTGTGTTACAAATATGTGGCAATTCCTAGCCAAATTTGGTTCTTCTTATTGTTCAGCAGAAAGAAGTAAAGATAAACAAGTGCTGGGCAGGACCTTCCTAATGACAAGGAAAAAAAAAAAAAAACAGTTCATAGGACATTAGGTACACACAGTACAGACAAAACCAGTAGCCATAGGAGCCCTTACTACTACTCTGTGCTTAGTATACTGCCCAATGGAAAACTAACCACACTGAAACAGAAAATAACTTTAATTATATTGTGAGGCAGTTTACCTCATTGGCTAAAATACTCCTCCCTGTGATTGCCACTTGAAGGAAAGAGAAATGGTAGAAAATAAACAAAATAAAGATGTGATTACAACTGTAGTCCTTCTGATCAGCTCTATAAATTAATGCTATAACTATATTCCAATGGCTGATCTTCCCCGACCTTAACTGTAACAGGGATAGAAGCAGAACTCAGTCCACCTCAGCCAGAAATGGAATGGTAATGACTGAACCTTCAAGCTCTATGTATGAGAAGCTGAACTTCTCCCAGAATAGTATATACAATAACTACTGAAGACGTACAGAGAAGATTGACCTGCGGGTCCTTGTTTTGTCTCTCGATTGAGTTTTACTTTCTTTTTCTGTTATGTGTCCTGGAAGGCTGACTTGCTTCTGGCTCTGATAGTTTAACACAGCCAGGCAAACCAGAGAGGATCGAAGAGAGACCGAGGAGGCATGTGACAGTGTTCATTCTCCTAGCTTGTTCTCGTGGTGCTCATGGTGGACCTATGTAACATGACCGAACTTCACTTCTCACCCACTTCTCGCTATTTAGCTCTGCTGAGCGGTGGCCTTCTCCTACTGCTCTTTTGAGGGATGTGGGTAACTGTAGCACATAACTTTTCTCCTTTTATTCCTGAAAGTTGACTGATTCATTTTTTTTAGCACATGTCACATGCCTTCCAAACACTAATGTATCTGGACACCAAAAGGGGGTAATTTTGATACTGTACCATATTTTTTACTTGAAGAAATGTCAGAATTTTAAATGTCCTTGCATTTCTCTCTACAAGGTAGAAAAGCACCAAGATGATAAATATTTGAAATATGGTCAACTAGATGACCATTATGTTTCACACAAATCGAGGAAAATCAACTTCCTTTTGCAAAACTCTAGATACGGTGATGGGGATAAAATGTAAAATACAATGGATAAATAAATCATTTTAAGAGACAGAAATAGTTTCCTAATTATGTTATCTTTCAATTAGCATTTATCTTTATTGTTTTATCTGTCAGAGGTGAGACCCAAAATTCAACCATAGTGAACATTTCAACTTAGATGCTCTCAAAGTTTTATGGGAAACAAGGAATATTTTAGTTTTGAAATAATAGCTTGTGATTTGGGAAATTATATTATATTAATTACTATGAGGTTTTCATTTTTGCTATAAATTTGAACTGAGAAAAAGGAAAAAAATGTAGAGTTATTATTTGCACTGAGCATATTTATCTGCAAAGGATGAGGATATCTCAATATGTTCCTAAAAGGTAATTTGGGCAAACTTTGGATAGTTAAAGAATTGGAAGTAGTATGTAGTCCCAACTAGTACACAAAAAGGAAGATATCGCCAGGCGTGGTGGCTCACGCCTGTAATCCCAGCACTCGGGAGGCAGAGACAGGAGGATTGCTGAGTTCAAGGCTTGCCTGGGCTACATAGTGAGCTCAGAGCCAACCTGAACTACAAAGCAAGACCCTGTCTCAAAAAAAAAAAAAAGGAAGACATCTAGCTGGGTGGGGTAGCTCACGCCTGTAATCCCAGCATTCAGGAGGCAGAGGCAAGAGGATTGCTGAGTTCAAGGCTTGCCTGGGCTACATAGTAAGCTCAGGGCCAGTCTGAACTAAAACGTGAGATCCTATCTAAATACATACATACATACATACATACATACATACATACATACATACATAGAATAAAGGAAGACATCTAAAAACTATTTTAAAGCTATACTTTGAGAAACCATGTTTAATCAGAGCAAAAACACCAAACAGTAATAACAAAATGAGCTTACAGAGTGTTCGGGCATTGAAAGAACATTTGAAAAGCTAAGAAAGGAGTTCCTGAATAACTTGCAGGAATTTACACTGATCCTGAATTTGGAGAGAAATAATGGTTAAGAAATAAAAGTATAAGGAAAGAGATAGTTTGTGTTCTGAATATTTTCATCCTATAGTCTTAAATCGTCCAGTATTCAGGGAAGTTAATGCTATAAAGCCGGAGAGGGCTAAGGATCAGGCAAAAGAGGAGGAGACAGATGAACACCACTGTTCATAGCAGCTCAGTTCGTGATAGCTCAATCTTGGAAACAACCCAAATGTCCATCAACGGGAGAGTGGATAAAGAAGATGTGTTTTTTATATAAAATGAAGTATTACTCTGCCATAAAGAATGACAAGATCGATCCATTTAGGTACAAATGGAGACACCTGGAGGATATACTAATAAGTGAAATCAATAGATCACAGATAGACAGTTACCGGATCTTCTCTTTGGCATGAACACCTGTAGATGCAAATGAGCTCTAGAAAGTATGACAACATTTATAGAGTGCAAAATTTCTATAGGAAACTTGGTGTGGGAATGTGATGAAGGGAAGGAATAAATATGATTCAGAAAGAAAATAAAAGAGTATGTATAAAGTGGGTGGGGAGGTGTGGGTGGGTAAGGATATGGGTAAAAATGAGAATTAACTTGTGTCATATACTGGTACAAATTCCCCAATGTTATACATGATTTTGAGATGTATATGAATTGTACCAATAAAGAATTCAATTTATTAAAAAAAAAGATAGTAAGGAGAGCTGGGCGCATCGAAGGCCTGTCGTCTCAGCTCCTGGAGGGCAAGACTCAGCTGAGGGAATCACAATTGCAAGGGGAGACCGGGGAGCACAGTAGAATCCTCCCTGAAAAACACGAAGGTGAGGTCGAGACAAGTTTCTTAGTGAAATGTGTAAGTGTTCAATACAGTAGTGTGAAAGTTATATGAAATATGTAATAATAATAATAATGTTAATAAGACTAGTGAAATGTGTGCAGAGTTCTACCAGTTTCCTGACCAAAAAAAAAAAAAAAAAGGATGGGTATGAAGGATCTGAGCGGAAAAGTATGGGATAAATTAGAAAACTGTCACACAAAGAGTCGAATTCACAGAGTAAAGAGAGATTCAAGAGAAAAATATTGAACTCTCTGAATTTAGAAGCGAAATGGAGAAAGGTGAGTGAGAGTGGAAGATCGGGGAAAAGAGGTCTGGGTTTCTAGCTTGTGCGACAAGTCGGAGAGATACTAAGCATTGTAAAACGCGTTAATAAATGAGAGAAAGGCATAACTGGATACTTGCTTAACTATATCAAGCCTTGGAAAGTTTTAATTTTATGTAGCGATCATGTAGAAACATTAAAAGGAAAACTGAAACCGTGGAAATGCAGAACTTTTGGGACAAAGAGGCACTGGCATGGGTTTGGCCAGTCGGTCACACCGAGAATTTAGCCGCTTCCTCGCGCATGCCCTGGCCTTGAGCGCGGACGCACGGCAGGAGACCCGCGCGGCTTCGGGCTCTGGGCGTCAGAAGCGTGGCGCTGGGTGACAGTCGCCGCATCTCTTTTCCTGCCTGTTGCTTTATTCTGTCGTATGGAACCACTAGCTAAAAAGAATAGACTGTGACGGTGTTTTGTCATTGCAGAAAGAAAAATCAAAAGTTAGACACAGCTTTTGGACAACTCATTTTATTTTTCCGGTGAATCTTTGTGAGTGTTATAGATATAGACGGAAACAGGGCTCACACGGTCTGAATGACTCGGCTTCATAGAGAACTGTTTCAAAAAAGTCTGTCACTTCACTAGCATATAATATCCAAGTCACGATGACATGAAATACTGATAATGCATCAAAGAAAAATGGCATCAAGAAAACACAAATCCCATGTAGGAACACTGGATGTTAAAGGAATATATTTTAATGGATGACTCTTTGTAAATGTTATATGAATATAATAATCAAATACAAATATTCTTTAATAGTTCTTTTATAATTAATCATTTGCTTTTCGTTAAATGGATTCAGAAATTTAAGTACTTGTCAAATAGTTATTGATACAATTAGTATACATTTAATGGATTAAGAAAATTCACTGAGAAGTTACAGGAACTGTATTCTTAATGAAAGTGTCAAGTCAGCCTGTGAAGTACAAAAAGCCTCAGAAAAGAGATTTCAAAAGAAATTATGAATGCCATGAAATCAGTGAACTTCAGGTTGTAAGATTTCTGCATAAAATTTTAGAGCTACATCTATCAAACATATCTTTTAGCAAATGTGTATGACAAGTGAACTCAGAAAAATCAAAACTCCTGCTTTCTTCTGAGATCACGTGTACAATTCACTTTCATTAACAAATGCATAAGAACCAATAAAAAGAGGACATTTGTTCACAGCGTGATGTAATTTTTAATCAATAATAAAAATAAAATATTACTACTATTAAAAACCTAAAACTAATTCATAGTTCAAAACAAACTTTTCTTATGTCAGTATGACTAATTGAAACTACATAGACATGCATGTAGAAATTAATAGTAATATTGTTAAATAAGTAATACCAATAGTTATAAAATCCTCACTGAGTTCAAATGAACAAATTTTTTTGTAATCATAAAAACTACCATACACATCTTACAGAATTTCCTGAATCTGCAGAAACTATAATTTTCTACTTTCCCCTTTATAATTAAAAGTTGATCATGTCATATACACACTAGAAAATTCTGCTAGGAGACTTGGAGTAGAGACCCTTAGCCCAAATTTAAAATGAAATAAAATAATTGGGCTGTGAAAATAGCCCACTTATTCATGGCTAGCAATGTCTTGGAAGAAAAAGTATTTGTGATGAGTTGAAAGTATAGGCATAGGTTTTATAGGGTACCAAGTAGAAAGTTAATGTGAAGTCTTGTGAAAATTCTGGGATTCCCATCAAATGCAGCACCAAGAAAGGTGTAGGATGTGGTTATAGGTGCATCTATGTAGGGTGTAGGAAAGAGCTATGTCAGATGCAATTACAGTACTTGAGATGCCCACAGGAAAAAAAAAAATCTGAATCTGGAAAACGATACCTTAAAAAGGATAATATTCATGATGGAAATTCAGGGTGTTCAATGAAACATGTAATTTTGAATAGGAATTTGAATCACTAATGAGAAGAAATCTTAGAAAGCAAAAATAAAATAAATGAAGGTCACTTAAAAGGTAGCATTTCAAAAAGATGTGCAGAATGATACTTAGCAATCAGTTTTCCATGAACATATCTATAATGAAAAGAAATTTCAGTTTATAATTCTAAATCTTAAATGGATTAATAAAAAGTAATAAATAATTAAGAAAACATTTGTAGAGCTGGCATAGTCTTTTGATAATCTCAAAACTAATCAAATAAATGATATTAAATAGGTTATTTTAAAATATAGACAACAAAACAGATATATAAAGAAGAGTCCAGAAAAAAAATCTCACTTATTTAGAGAAATAAAGTTACAACACAAACATAACATTAAAGTTTAAATAGGAAAAAGAAAAACAAATTGATATTTATTCAAATTTTGCTATGGGGGAAAATTAAAACTCTCCATCAAAGTCACCAAAAATATTAAAGATATAAAAGCTAAATATATAGATTTTTAAGTCAATGAAAGAAAATACACAAATATGATATTCTCCTCAGGTTAAGATAACTAATATAAATAATAGAAATACATTATCACAAAGTCAACCAACAATAAATGCTGGCATGGCTGTGGGGAGAAAGGAACCCTTCTCCACTGTTGGTGGGATTGCAGACTTGTACAACCATTGTAGAGATCTGTGTGGAGATTTCTCAGAAAACTAGGACTACGGGTCCCATTTGACCCTGCTATACCCCTGCTAGGAATATACCCAAAAGAATTTAAAAACTCACATTGGAAAGACAGATGTACACCCTTGTTCATAGCAGCTCAGTTCGTGATAGCTCAATCTTGGAAATAACCCAAATGTCCATCAACTGGAGAGTGGATA
>PVIC010010537.1:0-43197 GCA_004025085.1 Thryonomys swinderianus
TCAGTAACCACATAACACAATACCGGGAGTGGTGACTCATGTCCACCAGCAATCAGCACCACATACCACAGTGCTAGGCATAGTGGCTCATGCCTGTAATCCCAGCATTGAGGAGGCAGAGGCAGGAAGACTGTTGTGAGTTCCAGGCTTGCCTGGGTTACACGGTGAGCTCAGGGCCAGCCTGAACTACAAAGTGAGACCATGCCTCAAAAAAAACCAAAAAACTTTTTACACTTGAAATTTTCTTCATGGTACACCACAGTTCACCTCATGCCACAGTTACTTATATTCTTTTACATGTGTGTCTCTCACTTGCCTCCCTAGTATGATATACTGTGTCCTAGCTCAATCACTGTCACTTTTGCTTTTTGCTGGTGTTGTGATAAAACCCAGTGTCTTGCATTTGCTGGTCAAATGCTTTTATCTGTGATCCATCCGCCCAGTTCCTCATCTTCACTTTTTGAGATTAAAAAAAAAAGGCACTCTTATGATTCATTTTTGTAAACTGTAAGGCAAGCAAATGAAATTGAACTCCTGATCACTGGGAAAATTTTTAAAATATTATTTACTCTTAAAACATTCTCCAGGTCATCTATCCTTACAGTCGGGTTTGGAAACTACTATTTCAAAGAACCACATTATCAACTAGGACCACTCCAATCCTGTTAGACCAGAGCCCAGATTCGAGCAGGTAGGCACCTAGAAAGAGCTCTATGTGGAAAGCGCAGCAGAGGTAAGCATCAGGCATCAGGCCTTCTGTAGAAAAGCCTTGTACATACTGGTTGAAGAAGACCTCTCTAAGCCTTGGAAAGCCATACTAAACAGTCCAGTGGCCAAGGTAATTGAGAGGTGGGGTGATCTTTTCTGGGTCTTCAAATCAGAGTCCTAAAAATTGTATACATATAATTTGAATGAGGTCCATCTTATATTAATTTAAAAATTTACTATGTGGATCCTCTACTACCAAAATGTTAAATGGCAAGTAAATCCCATGTCCTTTATTAGCTCAACCGTGGCAGAATCTATAGTATGTATCACTTGCCACAGAAGTGTAAACGAGCATTCCTGCCTGCAAATGTACACACCGATGCTGCTCCACAATTTGGGATTACTCACCACTTTTGCTATCTACAGGTCAGAATGAGGATAAAGAAAGCTAGAAAGACAAAAGTGGGAGAGACTCAGACATATATAGAAAAAGGTTTAATGCACTATTTAGATTTAGGCAATTCATTAACCTAAAAGGCCACAAGCTCTTCTTAAATTTGGTTTAATGAAACACATCTATCTGCAGATAACACCCAAGTGCAGTTATGTGAGCTCTACTTTCACTTCCAGATTCTCTCACAAACTTTACTTTCAGAATTTAATGCTTTGTTTACTTAATGACATTTACTTAGCTTACATAGAATTTACCTACTTATCTATTTGAATAATTAACAGTATAAATATAGTGTATTGTATAAAATTCAAAAAGTACCAAAGTGGTGCTGGAGATTTAGCTCAGAGTTTCCGGCGCCTGTCTAGGAAGTGCAAGGTTCCTCATTTGAACTTTGGCAACCACACATGACAATACCAGGCATGGTGACTCATGTCTATTAGCAATCAGTACCACATACCACAGTGCCAGAGTTCGAGGCTTGCCTGGGCTACATAGTGAGCTCAGGGTCAGCCTGAAGTACAAAGTGAGACCTTGTCTCAAAACAACTAACCAAACAAACAAAAAAGTACCAAAGGGTATATCTTGTCAATCTTCTTTGTATCCCTAATCTCTAGACTCTATCAGTAACAGTCACAGTTCCTTAGTTTTGCAGTAGTGTTTATAGTCAATCCACCAAGTTATAATAAAAGTATACGTCTTTATCTCAAAAATCTAAATTTCCAAAGAATTATTTTGTTTCCAGCTAGAGTCTTCCTATATGTAGTTCTGGGTGGCCTTGACCTTTCCATATAGCCTAGGATTGACTCAAATTCAAGATCTTCCTGCCTTGGCATCCTGAGTGCTAGGATCAGTACCATTACACCTAGTCCTGGATTTTTTCTTTTTAAAATCAGTTTCTTCTTAAAATGGCGATGATGATGAAAGCACATGATGGGAAAAAAACTGCTAAAGAATTTTGTCTATCCAAGTTTCAGGTACTTACTTGTACACTGGCATTCCTAAATTAAATTATAATCCATCAGTCCATATGCATATAATTATTGATTCTTTATAATAAACATACTTCCCTATTCTCTAAAACATTTCCATTCATTCAGGAATAAGCATAGTCATCTGCATAAAATGTTGACATTTTGGCAGCTGGGTATGGGAAGATCACTAGAAGTTCAAGGCCAGCCAGGGTTACACAGTGAGTTCAAGGCCAGCCTGGATTACATAGTAAGGCCCTGTCTCTAAATAAATAAATAAGGGCTGGGGATTTAGCTCAAGTGGTACTGAGAGCCTACTTGTAAGCACAAGTGCCAATTTCAATCCATGGTCCCATTAAACAAACAAACAAACAAACAAATAAATAAGCGAATGAATAAGTGAATGAATGAATGAATGAATGGGTGACCTTTCTTTGTTTTTCTTATTTATTTATTGGAATGTGGTCTCACTTTATAGCCCAGGCTGGCCTTGAACTTACTCTGTACCCCAGGCTCACCCTGTACCCTCAAACTTGCAGATCCTCTTGCTTCAGTTTCCTAAGTGCTGAGATTACAGGCGTGAACCACCATACCCAGCTCTAAAATAGTGAGTTTTGATACAAAGTATTCAAATTACAAATCTTACCTGAAGTTTTCTAGCACTTTGTTGCTGATATTTGTCTTTCTCAATAATCTGCTGGTAGAGTCTAGCTCTTAACACACGCAAAGCTATTTCTTTATTTTTTAGCTGTGATCGTTCTTGTTGGCATTCTACTACTAGCCCTGAAAAACAGTAGAGACCAAAGATAAACTGTAGCCTCCATAAAACTGATTCAAGTAGGATTAAGGGGCACATAAAAGAGGAAAGTTTGCCAGGTGTGGTGGCTCAAGAGGCAGAAGGATCACTGCAAGCTTTGAGGCTGGCCTGGGCTAGATGGTGAGTTCAATTCAAGGCTAGGCTGGACTACAGTGTGAGGAAAAATAAAAAAGAATAAGCATTAATTAGAATAAGATCACACAATATTAAAAACATTTTAGGTTTAGTACAATTCAGAAAAAGATGGGAACAGCTATAGGTGACAGTTTTGACACTGACAGGTGAATGAGATGCAGTATTTCAGATGAGAAGGATGAAAGCAGCCGATGAGAGAACAACCAGTCTAGCTTGAATTAAAATGATGGAGTCTCTAGAAAGCAATGGATCTGTAAAAAGAAAAAATCAATTTCATGTTATAGATACTGGAAGATGTAGAAAAGAAAGCAAATAAGCCAGATGTGGTGGCATATGCCTGTAATTCCAGTCCTCAGGAGGCTGCTGATGGAGAATTGTGAGTTTGAGGCCAGTCTGAGCAACATCGCAAGTTTACGGCATGCCTGGAACATCGTGAGACCCTATCTCAAAAAACACAAGGGCTGGGGATTTAGCTCAGTGGTTCGAGCTCCTGACTTGCAAGCACAAGGTTTGAGGCCATGAGTTTGAGCACATGAGTTTGAAGCCACCTTGGGCTACCAGTAAGGTCAAGGCCAGCCTGAACTGCATAGTGAGTCTCAGTCTCAAAGAAACAAACAAAAAAAAACCCCACATCACTTTGAAAACTGTAAATCTGTCTCATGGTGTATCAGGATTAGCAATATTCAGGGCCAGAGATTTAGCTCAGTGGTTCCGGTGCCTGCCCAGCAAGCAAGTGCAAAGTTCCTGGTAAGGTCCCTGGTTTGATCCCCATAACCACATGCAGCGATACCAGGCGTGGTGGCTCACGCCCATGCCCACCAGCAATCAGTACCACATACCACAGTCCTGGGCGTGGTGGCTCACGCCTGTAATCCCAGCACTCAGGAGGCAGAGGCAGGAGGACTGCTGAGTTTGAGGCTTGCCTGGGCTACCTAGTAAGCTCAGAGCCAGCCTGAACTACAAAGCAAGACCCTGTTTCAAAAAAAAAAAAAATTAGCAATATTCAAAATAACAGCAGAGCCTAATAGACTAATGCAGCTAACAGTCCACCACAAGGTGGCAAAAAATCAACAGCAGTAGTATGTCCCATACCACTTCAATATTCCTTGTGTATTGGGGTTGGAGCCTTTCTGGGTGCTTGAGCATCTTGTCTGAACATCCACTCACCACCTGCGCCATTTCCAAAAAATAGAGAGACTATAAACACAACAGGAAAATCAGATCCATAACCCCAGCATCACTTTAGGGTTCTGGAAAAAGAACCAGACATTAACATAGAGCTCCTTCCTTCCAAATGCTGAATATGTGAATAAAAAAGATAAAAGCACAAAAATAAAGGAATGCTCTTACCTGTGGGGAGATGGACAAGCCTTACAGCACTGTCTGTTGTATTAACATGCTGCCCTCCTGCTCCTTTGGCTCGAAATGTATCTATTCGCAAATCCCTATGGTCCACTTTCACATCTACCTGGAATACAAGGTATGGCACAAGTAAATTCTACACTCTATGGACACACACACGCACACACACACATTTATTTATTTATATAAATTGTGTATTTCATATATATATATATATATATATATGTAATTTTTTTTTTTTTTTAAAGACCAGGTCTTGCTACATATAGGCCAAACGGGCCTGGAATTCCCTAGGTAGATCAAGTTGACTCTGAACTTGCAATTCTCCTACCTTAAACTGTTGAGCACTAAGGCAGGCATGTGCCACCAAGTCTAGCTTCATGAATATTTTAATATTAAATTTATCCTCAGATATTTTCAAATAAACTGATTTTTCTTGTTAAAACAAGAAATAACAATTTGAACAATTGAAGAAATAACTTATTCTAAAAAAGAACCATAAATTTCATATTTCGATCAAGAGTGCTCTAACTAGGCATTTTTCATAAGCTGTATTCTATGCACAAAAATCTCAAATATTACTCAATAATTTACTATTAATAATGTAGTATTACAATTTATATAGTGGGACAGAGATTTAGCTCAGTGGTTCTGGAGCTGCCTGGCAAGCGCAAGGTCCCTGGTTCGATCCCTGGGAACCACATACGATAATACTGGGTATGACGACTCATGCCCACTAGTAATCAGTACTACATACCACAATGCTGGGTGTGGTGGCTCACACCTGTCATCCCAGCACTCAGGAGGCAGACCTAGGAGGACTGCTGAGATCAAGGCTTGCCTGGGCTACAAAATAAGCTCAGAGCCAGCCTGAATTACAAGGCAAGAGCCTGTCTCTAAAAAAAAAATGTATATAGTTATAATGACAAATATATTAATTGTAAGACAAGATTTTTTGTTCTAAGTGGAGATATAAAATTAAAGAAAGTTAGAAAAAATCTCTGTCATGTCAAATTTGAATTGATAATATGAAACTAATTTTAAAACATGTGCCTCAAGAACTAGCAGAAAGAATCAACAAATGGGATCTCATCCTATTGAAAAGCTTCTGCACAACAAAAGAAATCACTGGCACTGCTAAAAGACAACCAACAACATGGGAAAAAGTCTTTACTAGCTGTTTGTCAAAGGGCTATTATCTACTATATACAAGGAACTTAAACAAATCAGTCTACCCAAGTTTAAAGACCCAATTCAAAAACGGGCATCTGAAATGAACAGACACTTCTCAGAGGCAGAAGTCAAAGCAGCCAAGAAGCATATGAAGAAATGTTCAGCATCGTTGGTCATTTGAGAGATGCAAATGAAAACAATACTGAGATTCCATCTCACTCCACAAAGAATGGCTGCTATTACAAAATCAACCAACGATGCTGGCGTAACTGTCGGGAGAAAGGAACTCTTTTCCACTGCTGGTGGGATTGTAGACTTGTGCAACCATTGTAGAGATCTGTGTGGAGATTCCTAAGAAAACTAGGACTAGAGGTCCCATTCGACCCTGCTATCCCCCTGCTAGGGATATACCCAAAGGAATTTAAGAAATCACATTGGAAAGACAGATGTACACCCTTGTTCATAGCAGCTCAGTTCGTGATAGCCCAATCTTGGAAACAACCCAAATGCCCAGCAACTGGAGACTGGATAAAGAAGCTGTTATTAAAAAAAAAAATGGAGTATTACTCTGCCATAAAGAACGACAAGATTGATTCATTTATGTGCAAATGGAGACACCTGGAGGACACACTAATAAGTGAAATAAACAGAACACAGATATGCAAATACTGGATCTTTTCTTTGATATAAGTACCTGAACAGGTAAAGGAGCTCTAGAATGTCTGACAGTTTCTGTAATATCTAAAAGGAATTTGGTATGGGCACATAATGAGGGGAAGGAATAAATATGATTTGGAAAAAAATAAAAGAATATGTATATAGGGGGTGGGGAGGGGGTGGGTGGGCAGGGATGTGGGTAAAAATGAGAACTGACTTGTGTCACATATTGGTACAAATTCCCCAATGTTTTGTGTGATTGTGAGCTGTGTATATAATGTACCAATAAAGTTTTCTGAATAATGAAAAAAAACCCCATGTGCTTTAGTCTAAAAGTAAGGATAATCTATTAATAATAAGCACAGCCAATACCCAAATCCTCATTTTTGGGTATACTCCACAATGACTCCAGGCTGAGAGAAGTTCTGAGACTGACTGGCTCCAGGTCTGAGACAGGAGGACACAAGCTGGGCCTGGGATAGCTAATTGTTCCAGAAAGCAAGAATCAATACCGATGATGGAAGGACAGAGGTCCCCTTGAAAGGGATATCAACAGCCAAGTTTGGGACAAACTTGTACAGCAAAAATAATAATGATTATGCCTTACTATATTAAAACAAATGCATGATCTATAATGAAGTCAGTATATAAAACTTAATATGACTTTATAATGACATCAGGTAAGAGAGAAAGGTGTAGCGAGGAGGGAACAGAAGGCAATACTGACAGCAGTTCTTTACAGAAGAATGCTGATTAATAAATGTAGAAGGAAGGCTGGGGATTTAGCTCAGTGGTTCCAGCATCTACCTGGCAAGCACAATGTACTGAGTTTGATCCTTGGTGCCATACATATATCACAGTGTCAAGTGTGGTGGCTCATGCCTGTAATCCCAGCACTCAGGAATGAATTCAGAGCAAGACCCTGTCTCAAAAACCAAAATTTTTTAAATTAGTTAAATTAATTAATTACATATAGAAGGAATGACAGAATTAGAATAGTCACCTTTTTAAAATCCCAAACAAGGGCCGGAGATTTAGCTCAGTGGTTCCGGCGCCTGCCTTGCAAGCACAAGGTCCTGAGTTTGATCCCAGTAACCACATAGAATGCTGGGCGTGGTGACTCACGCCCACCAGCAATCAATACCACATACCACAGTGCTGGGTGTGGTGGCTCACGCCTGTAATTCCAGCACTCAGGAGGCAGAGACAGGAGGATTGCTGAGTTCGAGGCTTGCCTGGGCTACATAGTGAGCTCAGGGCCAGCCTGAACTACAAAGCGAGACCCTGTCTCAAAAAAAAAAAAAAAATCCCAAATAAGACAACTGATTCATGGGGTGATTTTCAATGAACGTTAAAACCATGCATAGAAAGTTGTTGGGGTGCCAGAGATTTAGCTCAGTGGTTCCAGGTTCTGCCTCACAAGCGCAAGATCCTGAGTTCAATCCCTGGTAACCATATACAATGCTGGCATGGTGACTCACGCCCACCAGCAATCAATACCACATACCACAGTATACCACATACCACAGTGCTGGGCATGGTGGCTCACACCTGTAATCCTAGCACTCAGGAGGCAGAGACAGGAGGATTGCTGAGTTTGAGGCTTGCCTGGGCTACCCAGCAAGCACAAGGTCCCTCCTTGGATCCCAGTAACCACATACAATACTGGCCGTGGTGACACACATCCACCAGAAATAGTACCACGCACCACAATGCTGGGCATGGTGGCTCACACCTATAATCCCAACACTCGGGAGGCAGGGGCAGAGGCAGGATGATTGCTAAGTTCCAGGCTTCCCTGGGCTACAAAGTGAGCCCAGGGTCAGCCTGAACTACAAAGTGAGACCCTGTCTCAAAAAAAAAAAAAAAAAAAAAAAAGAATACACATGAACCAACTCCCCATGATTAATATAATGATTATATACTGCAAACCTACTAAGTAATAAAAAGCTAGGTACAACATATAAGAAACTCTGTGAATTCCATTTTTTGAAGTGATTTCTATTTTAAATAAAAGGAAAGAAGATATTTTAGTCAAGAATAGAGGGATAAGAGGTTGTGGTAGCAACTCCCTATAATCCCAATGCTTGGGAGGCTGAGGCAGAAGGAGTATTGTGAGTTCAAGGCCAGCCTGGGCTACATAGTGAGTTCAAGGCCAGCCTGAACTACAAAGTGAGACCTTGTCTCAATACACAAAAAGCAGGGGAAAAAAATGGGAGGAATTTTAGCTGGGGTCATAAAGATTTCCCATTGGAGACTGTAAAGTCCAATTGGTAACCACATACTAGCCAATTTTCCTAGAAGCTAAAGATTCTCAGCACAGCACCCATTTACACAGAGTGAGTTGCTGTTACCTCATCTGGCTGAGGAAGGACAATGACCGACATAGTTCCTGTGTGAATACGTTGCATTCTCGATGACAGGCCCACCTCAGGAATGCGCTGAACTCGGTGGATCCCACCTTCATACTTCAAATGCTTATAGACATTCTCACCAGAAATTCGGGCAGCTGCATGATGTAGTCCCCCTACAAAAAAAAAACTCTGAAATATCAATGAGCTAGCTATGGTGGCAGAATGCCTGTACTTACAACAATCTAAAAGAGCAGGAAGACTGCGCGTTCAAGCATGACGTGGGTAATATATTGGCTTAGCAACACTGTTGTTTTTTTAAATTGAATTCTTTATTGGTACATTTTATATACACATCAAGATCATAATTGACAGAGAGAATTTGTACCAGTATATGACATGACTTAAGTCTAATTTTTTCCCATTCTCCTGCCACCCTAAAACTTCTCCACACCTACATACATACATTTTGTTTCCTTTTTCAGCATCACATTTTTTGTTTCCCCTCATTACCCCTACCTTTTTCCCTTTTAATATTTTCTATTTTATAATATCTATCATATACTCTGGAGCTCATTTACATCTTCAGATCCTCATACCAGAGAAAAGATACAGAATTTACACATCTGTGACCTATCTATTTCACTTTTGAGTATGTCCTTAAGGTAAGTCCATTTCAGCATAAATGACTCAAACTTATCATTCCTTATGGCAGAGTAATACTCCACTTTATTGTCTTTATCCAATCTCCAGTTGATGGACATTTGGGTTGTTTCCAGCACTCTGTTTAAAAAAAAAACAAAACTGTGCTAGAATCAGTCTAACAAAAGAGGTGAAAGACCTCTACTCTGAAAACTACAGGACTCTGAAAAAGGAGATAGAAGAGGATATCAGAAAATGGAAAGACATCCCTTGTTCCTGGGTAGGGAGAACCCAACATTGTCAAAATGGCTATACTCCCACAACTACTATACAGATTTGATGCAATTCAGATTGAAATCCCAAAACTGTATGTCACAGAGCTAGAGAAAATAATCCAAAAATTCATATGGAACCTCAAGAGACCTAGAATAGCAAAAGCAATTCTAAGCAACCAGGACATGGCAGCAGTATTACGATCTCCAACTTAAAATTGTACTATAAAGCCACTGTGATAAAAACTGCCTGGTACTGGCAAAGTAACAGACCTGAGGACCAGTGGAATAGATTAGAAGATCCAGAAACAACTCCAGATACACTAAGCCACCTTCTTTGACAAGGGAGACAAATATCCTCAATGGAGGAAAGACAGCCTCTTTAACAAATGGTGCTGGAAAAACTGGGCTTTAACCTGCCAAAAATTAAGGCTAGACCTATCTCTTTCACTGTGTACTAAACTAAAATCATAATGGATTCAAGACTTAAACATTGAAACAGAAACAATAAACCTGCTGCAAAACAGGTTATGTAGAATTATTGGAGACATTGGCTTAGGCAAAGACTTTATGGACAAAACCTCTATAGCATGAGAACTAGCAGAAAGAATAAACAAATGGGATCTCATCCTACTAAAAAGCTTCTGCTAACCAACAACCAACAACATGGAAAAAAATCTTTACTAGCTGTTTCTCAGACAAAGGGCTACTATCTAAATATATAAAGAACTTAAACAAATCATTATCCCCAAGTTTAAAGACCCAATTCAAAAACGGGCATCTGAAATGAACAGACACTTCTCAGAGGAAGAAGTAAAAGC
Source organism: Thryonomys swinderianus (assembly GCA_004025085.1). NCBI lineage: Eukaryota > Metazoa > Chordata > Mammalia > Rodentia > Thryonomyidae > Thryonomys > Thryonomys swinderianus. The sequence continues at coordinate 10,361 of PVIC010010537.1, forward strand.
ATCCAAGAAACATCTGAAGAAATGTTTAACATTACTGGTTGATGCCCATTTAAAGGACCTCACCAGAACTATTGTTAACATAAATGCCACCAACAACCTCACCTCCCTGGTACTTGAGGATGTTTGGGACACTACCTGGTTGGGACTTCAATGGGTTGGTCACAAGATAGTGTGTGGGTCAAAGATCTAATTTTGGGATCCCCTTATGTTCTTACAGTCATTATAATACTCCTGACTTGTGCCGTATATAACATGACAGAAAAGGCTTGTTGGTGGTACATTCAAACACAAAATATCATGTTAACAGAACCAATATGACACCATCAGGAGAGAGATGAATACCAGGTAGAATTGTGGTTAAGCAAAGTATAGTGGGTCTACATCTCCTAAGCCATAGGGGATGTCCATGGACAGGGAGAAACCCAAAGATGGATTTAGTCAAGCAGGGCCCACCAGTAAGACATCCTTTTGACATAGGTGTACTCCCAGTAAAAGCATCTGGATCACATCTAACAGTTTGCGTCTGATTGATCCATGATAGCCCAATCTGTACTAAGCTCCCATTGATTGCTCACATCCTCCTTCCCTAAATTGGGCCAGAAGGCTGGTCAGCCAATGATGGGTAAGATTTCTCCAAAGAGAAACAATCTAAGCTAGGCACAGCTGCACAGCCCAACAGAGACCTAGATGGGACTGGTTAGCCAACATCTGGTAAGATTCCTCTAGTGGGAACAACCTGACAGGCACAGTCACCCTGAGGTCTTTTTAAAAACAAAAGGGAGGAGATGTGGCCAAACCTTTCTCCAGGTGCTTTCCACTTATTCTCCTCTCTCTCTCTCTCTCTCTCTCTCTCTCTCTCTCTCTCTCTCTCCTGGCAGATGAAAAGAGGCCATGCCCCTTTAAGAAACCATAGCAATGCACAGATGAAGGTGACGCAGGTGATGCAGATGACACAGACCAATCACATTGCTAAATGCTGCTTCTACCTTTGCAGCTAATCACACCCCACTGTGAGCACTGTTCCCGCCTTCTCATCCAATCACATCCCAAGGTGCCCTATGTGAATGCCTGTAACTTCCAAAAAATAAAGAAGAAGCTTCTCAACCAACATGGAGTCTTGGTGTTGTGATTCTGTGTCCCTCCCGAGGCCATCAGATGATAGAGATGGCATGGTAACTGGACCAGGATGGGTTACAACTGGTCATTTGAGAGATGCAGATGAAGACAACACAGATTTCATCTCAATTCACAAAGAATGGCTGCTATTGTGAAATCAACCAGCTATAAATGCTGGCAAGGTTGAGGGGAGAAAGGAACCCTTCTCCACTGTTGGTGGGATTGTAAACTTGTGCAACCACTGTGGAGATCAGTGTGGAGATTCCTCAGAAAATTAGGATGAGAAGTCCCTGCTATTCACCTGCTAGGAATATACTTGAAGGAATTAAAAGAATCATATTGTAAAGACATATGTGCACCCATGTTCATAGCAGCTCAGTTTGTGATAGTCCAATCTTGGAAACAACCCAGATGCCCATCAACTGGAGACTGGATAAAGAAGATTTTTTTCCTTTTTTTATAAAACGGAGTATTCCTCTGCCATAAAGATCGATAAGTTTCATTCATTTATGTGCAAATGGATATACCTTGAGGACACACTAAAAAGTGACATAAATAGATCACAGATATGTAAATACTGTATCTTTCTTCTGGTATGAGAACCCATAGATGTAAATGAGTTCTAGAATGTGTGATAGATTTTGTGAAATAGGAAATACTCAAAGGGAATGTGGTAGGGGAAAGTAATGAGGGGAAAGAATAAATATGACTTGAAAAGAAAAAGAAAGCACATGTATATAGAGGGTGGGGGACTGTGGGGTAGGCAGGGATATGGATAAAAATAAGAATTAACTGATGTCCTATACTGGTACAAATTCCCTAGTGTTGGGTGTGATTGTGAGCTGTCTATAAAATGTACCAATAAAAGAACCCTTCTCCACTGTTGGTGGGATTGCAGACTTGTACAACCATTGTGGAGATTCGTGTGGAGATTTCTCAGAAAACTAGGACTAGGGGTCCCATTTGACCCTGCTATCCCCCTGCTAGGAATATACCCAAAAGAATTTTAAAAATCACATTGGAAAGACAGATGTACACCCTTGTTCATAGCAGCTCAGTTCATGATAGCTCAATCTTGGAAACAACCCAAATGTCTGTCAACTGGAGAGTGGATAAAGAAGATGTGGTTTTTTAATAAAATGGAGTATTACTCTGCCATAAAGAATGACAAGATTGAGCCATTTAGGTGCAAATGGAGACACCTGGAGGATATACTAATAAGTGAAATCAATAGCTCACAGATAGGCAAATTCAGGATCTTCTCTTTGACATGAACACCTTATAGATGCAAATGAGCTCTAGAAAGTGTGACAGCTTTTATAGAGTGGGAAATTTCCATAGGAAATTTGGTGTGGGAATGTAATGAGGGGAAGGAATAAATATGATACAGAAAGAAAATAAAAGAGCATGTATAAAGGGGGTGAGGAGGTGTGGGTGGGTAGGGGATACGGGTAAAAATGAGAATTAACTTTTGTCATATACTGGTACAAATTCCCCAATGTTATACATGATTGTGAGATGTATATAAATTGTATTAATAAAGAATTCAATTAAAAAATGTACCAATAAAGAATTTAATTTGAAAAAAGAGCTGGGGATGAAGCTCAGTGTAAAGACCCTGGGTTTAATACTCAGTACAGGAAAAAGATAAGTTAAGGAGTTTTAATTTATGTTCTTTGACTTTATGTTCTAATCTCAGGTATATACTTATATTCAACATTTATATAAAAAACACTTTGAATGCTGATCCCTCTCAAACTAGAGATATGGTATCATGCCTAAAAGAACATGCAGTAACATAAAAATTTCATAATGTTGATTAATTCTATAGGTCTTTTCAAGTTTGTTTTCTTTTTTTAAATGTGTCTATATGGTACTGGGGATGGAACCCAATGCTTTGTGCAGAGGCAAGAGCTCTACTACTGAGTGCACAGTGCAGTAGGTCTCTTTGGAAAGGATGAAAGGTCAATAATATTCACATCTTGGTGGTGTATAAGGGTCTTTCTTCCAGGACACACATGCCCTCTACATTCAAGGGGCTCTGGGTCTGTAAATTTGTTCAAGTCTGGGAATTGATTGAGGATCCACCAAATCTCTGCTTTTGTGATTCATATTAGACTTTTGTTCACTTGAGCTACAACTTTCTCTTGTACAGATCAAGAATGAATACAGTAGCCTTCTGACTATTTCACTTGTAGAAACACTGATCAATGCTCTAAGTCTACATGAATCAGATTATTCGGATTGCTTACTTGACTCTGCTGTTCAGTAACCGTGCCCACACTGTCTTTGGCAGCTGAATGCCACCATCTGGCTCCTACTTCCCTGGCATCTAATTATTCCCACTGCATATAGGTTTCCATTAATGACTAAAATTCCTACTATAAGGTCTGCTCTATAGAGAAGAATGATCATAAGTCCCTTCACTGATGCTGGGGCTCTTTTCAAAATTTATCTCTCACTGTCTTAGAGAAAGACATGTCTTCTGGACACATAATCATAATATTATTTAAGTAAACTCTCCTTGAATTAACTGATGAGAAGAGATTAACAGCACAAAATTACAAACATTAATTTGTTGGAAGTGGAAGAGATAATGCAATATATTTCACAGTATCCCTTTAATTTGGAAAATATTCCAACTAAATACCAGTTTACAGAATAACAGTGTTAGGCCTGTGCTACATATCAAGGGCCACAACCCTGTCCTATTTTCTGTTTTATGGTACTGGGGATTGAACTTAGGACCTGTGCTTGCCAAGAAGGTGTGGTGCCAATGAGCTACATCCCTGGCGCTTAAACTCTTTTTTCACAAAGACTATCTTATAGTCACTTAGTTTGAACTCTAGATTTAATAGTTGAGTACTGCTTTCCTCTATTATCTAAAGTCACCAATTTGATCTTAAAAGTAAGTATATGAGGGCCAGGGATTTTTAGCTTAGTGGTTCCGGCACCTGCCTTGTAAGCATAAGGTCCCAAATTCCATTCCCAGCACCACATACCACAATGCTGGGTGTAGTGGCTCATGCCTGTAATCCCAGCACTCTGAAGGCAGAGGCAGGAAGATTGCCATGAATTTTAGGCCTGCCTGGACTACATAGTGAGTCAAGGCCATTCTGAACTACAAAGTGAGACCCTGTTTCAAGAAAACTAAAAAAAAAAAAGTAAATACATAAATTTTTGTATTGTTTCTTTTTAATCGCAGCATGAAACTCTGCAGGTAACTATACATTCCTCTCTATTTTAATTGAGCATATTTTTTTTGAGAGAGAGTCTCGCTTTGTAGTTCAGGCTGGCCCTGAGATCACTATGTAGCAAGCCTCAAACTCACAGCAATCATCCTGCCTCTGCCTCCTGAGTGCTGGGATTATAGGCATGAGGCACCACACCTGGCACTGTGGTATATAGTACTGATTGCTGGTGGGTGTGAGTCATCATGCGTGGTATTGTATGTGGTTAACGGGGATCAAACCAGGGCCCTTGCATTTGCTAGGCAGGTGCCGGAACCACTGAGCTTAATCCCTGGCCCAACTGATCGTTTTTAAAACAACAAACAACATATGATTTAATATATTTATTACTTATTTTACTATATGTTTAATATACATGTATATTTTATAAAGTGGATTCTTTTATTTTCTATTTTAATCTTTCCCTATGTATATCTTCCTCTAAGAAAATGTAATGTCAATACTTTAAAAATTATTTTGTAATTTCAATGAATAGAAGTTTATTCTAAATCTTTATTTTTAAAGGTATTTGAGGGGAATATTTTAAATGTTTTTTTTAAAAGGACATTTAAAAATATCTTTATTTTACTTTGCCAGAGAGCCAGTGTTTTCCAGCCATTGTTTAGGCTGTTCTAAATACCTGGAACCGAATCTTTCTTCCTGTTACTAAGTTCATATCCCTTTTATTCCTGAAAGTTCTATTCAAAATATGTATCTCAGAGGTCACTGATGGCACTTCCCACTTTTTTTTGGTTTTTAGGTATATGATGATTTTTTGTTCTTTATCTTTTCCTTTTAATGTTTATTTTTATTAGAACAATCTGCAGTACATAACAATTACATGCATTGTGAGGAGCTCTGTATATGATACATCTTAATTCTTTTAATATCCTCAGTCTCTCTTTAGAATATTGCTATTTCTTACTACATTTTCTCCTCTTTTGCTTCCATATTAGAATACTGTCCTTATTCTTTTCCTACCTGTATGGATTCTCTTGTTTTTGCTAACCATCCTCTTCGTAAATATGGCCATTTTCCAAGCTGTGGAACCTGAATTTGCCTCTCTATAGACTCCCCCTTATTATTCTCTGAGAATCATAAATCAACTCTGCGCTAATATCTATAAATTCTGTTCTCTCACTAAGGTAATACAACTTCAGTATTTATTGTATATTTCCTAACGCTACTTCTACAACCTCACACTTAATTTAAAAAAGACTCACCAGGAGCTGGGAGTGTAGCTCAGTGGAAGAACGCTTGTCTGGCACATGTAAGGCTTTGAGTTTGGTTTCCAGCACTTGCAACAAAAAAGTAACAAAGTAAAAAAAACTCTCATCATTATTCTCTCCAAATGGGCTCTGCTTCCAAACATCTATTTTGCTCAATAACATGAATAAGTATCACAGTCTCCCAGATAAAAAGACTAGAACACCTGTGGCTCATCTCCTGCATTACAGCAAATAAATGAGATGCAATGCGGGTCTGGGTCAGACAGAATTAAATGCAGTAAGAGGACTGCTGCTATTTACTGTGTGACGCTGGATTAGTTACTTATTCTCTGAGCCTAGATCTGTAAAATAAGATTAATAGTATCTATCTCTTGGGCCAGGGATTTAGCTCAGTGGTTCCCACATATGCCTTGTAAGCACAAGATGTGGAGTTTGATCCCTGGTAACCAGTACCACAATGCTGGGCATGGTGACTCACACCCACCAGCAATCAGTACCATACACCAGAGTGCCAGGCTTGGTGACTCACGTCTATAATCCTAGCACTTGGCAGGCAGGGGCAGGAGGATTGCTATGAGTTCAAGGTTTCCCTGGGTTACATAGTGAGCTCAGGGCGAGCCTGAAATACAAAGTGAGACCCTGTCTTTAAAAAAAAAAAATCTATCTCATAGGACTATAAGGACCACAGGTCAAGAAATTATATGAACAGAACATACTGGACAAAAAATAGCTCCTTTTATACCCAGTCAGTTACCAAAGATTGTCCATGTATCCTTTTAAAGGCTCTCACATATATCCCTACTCTTAAGTCTTATTTGCAAATATTTCTTGATTACTTTAAAGACCTCTTTGCAGGATGCCTTAGACCTCACCTCTTTCATCCATTTTTTTATACTGTTGGCAAACGAATCTTCTTAAAATGCAATTTTATCAAATTATAATCATACTGATAAAATCTTCAATAGCTCCCTATGTCTTATCAGTCAAGGTTTATTCCATTTTCAAAGTTTACTCAGCCAGGTGTGATGGTACATGCCTGAAATCCCAGCATCTACAATCCTTATGTGTCAGGAAAAAAAAATGTTGTTCAAAATCCACCCACTCAAATCTATTTCAGTTATAATGGTGCATCCCATTACAAATATAGCATCAGTAAGCTGGCCTCTTCAATGTGTCACTCACATTGCTTCCTACTGCCATGCTATGGGTCAGGTTGTTCCTTCCCTATCCTAACAGTGATATTCTTCTTTTATGAATGCTGACTATATTAAAATTCTGTAGCAAGTACAATTTTTGCAGTATACTGAGTTTTATTTCCTTCCAGTGTTTAATTTATGTGAATCTTCTTTCCACACTTTGAGCTTGTGTTTTATTATTTTCAACCCCTGTCTACTGTGGTATACCACTGCATAACCAAGCAGACAAAAACTTTGAGATGGATTAACTGAATGGAGAAAATGCAAGAACTGCTATCAGATATTTTGAGCTAACATATTTGAGTGTGTATGTGTGTATTTATTTTTGTGGCACTAGGGGTTAAATCTAGGTATGTGGTTCCACTGAGATATAACACCAAAGCTTTTTGTTTTTTACTTTGAGATATAGTCTTACCAAATGGCTCAGGCGGTACTTAAAATTGCAAACCTGCTGCGTCAACCTTGCAAGTGCAAGTATCCTAGATGTGTACCACTGTACCTGGCTTACATCTGTGTGTTTAAAGATGTAAAGTCTTATACTGTTTGTCAGTTCTCATATTGTATAAAATTTAATCCAATTTCACTGAATACTTCTTGAACATAAAATCATATAATTACCTTTTTTACATTCTCATACAAATCTAGTATATCATTGGATACTTAATCTAACTGATAAGTTTTCTGGTTGAACTATGTAAGTGATACAGTTCTTTCAGAGTAAGAGACTAATATATAATATTCCTCCTTAGGAGAATGTGTACCTCCTTTCTACTCTGTCCTCTCAGGCAAGAACTCTGCTATAGTAAGCCATTGTGATTGTTAAACCTATGTCACAGTATTTATTTATTTATTTTGGTGGTGCTGGAGATCGAACTTGGGACCTTGCACTTGCCAGGGAGGTGCAGTGCCACTGAACTAAATTCCCAGCTCCAAATGGTTTTAAGAATGGGTAAGCCAGTTCAACATCACTGATCATTCGAGAGATGCAGATGAAAACAACACTGAGATTCCATCTTACTCCACAAAGAATGGCTGCTATTACAAAATCAACCAACGATAAATGCTGGCGAGGCTGTGGGGAGAAAGGAACCCTTCTCCACTGCTGGTGGGATTGTAGACTTGTGCAACCATTGTGGAGATCTGTGTGGAGATTCCTAAGAAAACTAGGACTAGAGGTCCCATTTGACCCTGCTATCCTCCTGCTAGGAATATACCCAAAGGAATTTAAGAAATCACATTGGAAAGACAGATGTACACCTCTGTTCATAGCAGCTCAGTTCGTGATAGCCCAATCTTGGAAACAACCCAAATGCCCAGCAACTGGAGACTGGATAAAGAAGAGGTTGTTAAAAAAAAAAATGGAGTATTACTCTGCCATAAAGAACGACAAGATTGATTCATTTATGTGCAAATGGAGACACCTGGAGGACACACTAATAAGTGAAATAAATAGAACACAGATAAGCAAATACTGGATCTTTTCTTTGATATAAGTACCTGTAGGGGTAAAGGAGCTCTAGAATGTCTGATAGTTTCTGTAATATCCAAAAGGAATTTGGTGTGGGAACGTAATGAGGGGAAGGAATAAATATATTTAGAAAAAAATAAAAGAGTATGTATATAGGGGGTGGGGAGGGGGTGGGTGGGCAGGGATGTGGGTAAAAATGAGAATTGACCTGTGTCACATATTGGTACAAATTCCCCAATGTTTTGTGTGATTGTGAGCTGTGTATATAATGTACCAATAAAGTTTTCTGAATAATGCAAAAAAAAAAGAATGGGGAAGCCAGCCAGATAACAGGCAAGGAATTAAATCAATATCATCAGCAATGACAAGAGGGCCAGGGATTTAGCTCAGTGGTTCTGGTGTCTGCCTTCCAAGCACAGTGCCCTGAGTTTGATCCCCAGCACCACATACCACAGTGCCAGACACACTGGCTCATGCCTACAATCCCAACATTCAGGAGGCAGAGGCAGAAGGACTGCTGTGAGTTCAAGGTTTTCCTGGGCTACATAGTGAGCTCAGGGCCAGCCAGAACTACAAAGCAAGATCCTGTCTCAAAAAAAAAAAAAAAAAAAGAAGCAATGGAACCTTTTAAACAGCTTCAAACAGAGTTCCAGATGATTCAAAACTCCAACGATAAGTTTGCAAAGTAGGATGAATGAACGTGAGGACTGAATTTTACACCTAGAGGATAAGACTGCAGCCAGTGAATAGGAAAGGAATAATTTATGGAAAATTTCAGGGGAGCATGAGAAATCAATCCAACAGCTCCTAGATGATACAAAAGAAGAGTAAAATAAGACTGATTGGAGTCACTGAGGAAGCAGGAGACACTGCAAAAGAAATTAAAAAAAAAAAACTCTTCACAGATATAATGGCAGAAAACCTCACAGGAAAAGAAAAAGAATCAGGCATTTGGGATTCCAAATGGTTGTGCTATAAAAAATAAATCTATACTGAGGCATATAATTTTCAAGGATCCAGATATTCAATAGAAGAACTAAATACTGAAAGCAGTTAGAGAAAAGAAAAAAAAAAACACATACAAAGGGAAGTCCATCAAGATCACAACAGACTTTTCAACACAAATACTCAATGCAAGGAGAGCCTGGAGTAAAGTGTTTCCAAACTTGGAGGAAAACAACCTCCAACCTAGATTGATATATCCTACAAAACTATCTTTCAAAATAGAAGCAGAAGTAAGATACTCCTATGACAAAGAACACCTGAGAAAACTTCACAAATTCTAAAGAATATCTTGGAAAAAAAATGAAAGTCACAAAATCATGAGACCCAGCAGAGTGACTCCACTGGACAAGACAAGAAACTAAATGGAAAAGGGTAAAAGCAAAAAATTGAAGAGCCAAGAGCAGGAAAACATTAAGAATTAGTTCATATCAGTTACAACCATTTATGTCTGTGGTCTCAATGTGCCAATTAAAAGACACAGGCTGGGCTGGGGATTTAGCTCAGTGGTTCTGGGTTCTGCTTGGCAAGCAAAAGGTCTGGAGTTCAATTCCTGGTACCACATACCACAGTGCCAGGCATAGTGGATCATACCTGTAATTCCAGCACTCAGGGGCAGAGGCAGGAGGATTGCTGTGAGTTCAAGCCTTGCCTGGGCTACATTGCAGGGCCAGCTGGAACTACAAAGCGAGACCCTGTCTCAAAAAACTAAAACAAACTAACAACAACAACAAAAAAGACATAGACTGGCGCAAAGGATTAAGAAGTAAAATACTATAAACTGAAAGTAAAAGGATGAAAAACAATTATTCATGCGATGGGAAATTGCAAAAAAAACCAGGAGTAGCTATCCTATTTACAGACAAAATAGATTTCAAACCAAAACTGATTAGAGACAAAGAAGGACACTACATCCTCTTACAGGGAACAATCCAAGAGAAAGAGATGACACTAATATTTATGCAACAAATTCTAATGTACCCATAAATATTAAATGAAACAAATATTAAATAACAATAATAAATATTAAATAAATATTAACAAATATTAAATAAAACAAATATTAATGGATATGAAAAGCCAGGTAAGCACTAAAAAATCAGTTGTAGGGGATTTCAATACCCTCCTGTCACAAACAGACATATCAACTAGATAAAAAATCAGTAATGCGGGGCCAGAGATTTAGCTCAGTGGTTCCCGTGCCTGCCTTGCAAGCACAAGGTAATGAGTTTGATCCCTGGTAACCACATACAATACTGGGTGTGGTGACTCACGCCCACCAGAAATCAATACCACATACCACAGTGCTGGGCATGGTGGCTCATGCCTGTAATCCCAGCACTCGGAGGCAGAGACAGGAGGAATGCTGAGTTCAAGGCTTGCCTGAGCTACATACTGATCTCAGGGCCAGCCTGAACTACAAAGCAAGACCCTGTCTCAAAAAAAAAAAAAATCAATAATGAAATACTTCAGCTAAAACAAAATTTTGAACAAATAGACTTAAAAGATGCTTACAAAGTATTTCACCCCACAAAGTCAGAATACACATTCTTTTCAGCTGCTCATGGGTCATTTTCCAAAACAGACCACATACTAGTTCATAGAACACGTTTAAGTAAATACAGAGGAACTGAAGTTACACCCTATCCCTGCCTCCTAGGGTATACAGGATGCCTACACCTTTTGTTCTGGGCCACTTACCATTTTGAAAGTAGTCCAGCTGTGTACACCTTCACTAATAAAGCCTGTTATAGATTTTTAAAAAAAAACTGTACCAATAAAATCAATTAATTTAAAAAAAAAAGAAAGAATGGGGCAGCTAGGTTTGATGGCACATTTCTATAAACCAGCACTTGGGAGGCTTAGGTAGGAGGATTTCCATGAGTTTAAAGCCAACCTGGCCTACATAGTGAGTTGAAAGTCAGACTGAACTACATAGCGAGATCTTGTCTCAAAAAGCCAACAAACAGACAAACAAATGGAGCAACAAGTTTCTAATACAGATTGAGATAAAGTAATTTCAGCATCTCTTATGTACAGAAATCTTCTAATATGCCTACCATAATCTGCTGGTGTATAGTTCAGAAGTTCAAATTTCCAGTGCTTATAGTATGAATAATTCTGGTACATGTCAAATATTTCTCGGGTAAATTGTTGACAGATATCACCTAAAAAACACATAAAACTGCAGTCAGCACAAATTTCAAAAAATCCATCTTTGAATCCACATCTCTTAGGAAATGAAGACCATTTCCCAAGACATACACATTCAATGGGCTTTTAAAGGTACAGTAAGTAAAATGTAAGTACCTTTTAAATAAGTTACAATAAAATTATATTACTGACCTCCAGTAGTTCTTCCAGATGTCACTTCTAAAATGACATTAGTTTTGTCATATTTTTCCTCTGGCAATAGACTCTGAAAAAGCTGGGAAAAAAAGCCCAAACAATTTAGCTATATAGTTTCCTTGGTATTATCATTACTTGAACTTAAATAAAAGACCTCAATGTTATATAGATTTTCCTCGGTATATTATTGTTATTTGAACTTAGATCAAAGCCCTGATGGCATTTTTAATGAAAAAAATCACATAGTGTATGAATGAGGTTGGTCCAAAATACTACAAGAAGTAGAACTAATCACACTAAATAGATCAGTTCATGTCAACAATGAACTTATTTGTGCAGATATTTTCTACAATGCTATGAGCTTAACTTTCTAAAATGCAGGTTAGATCAAAGTTCAGTGTTCCATTCAATTTTCTTCAGATTTTATCATTTATAATTAGTCACGAACAGTAGCTTCTTTCAGACAATGAATGAAGAAGCAAGGTTTTGAAAATTTTCATTTGAAAGAAATGAATGCTTTAACATTGAATTATGTATTTTCTCCTGATGGGAGATGCTATGTCTTGCCTTTTTAGGTGATTACTCTGTTTAAAGATTATGTTGAGGACTCCCAAGAAAAGGTTCAAATAGTTTCTCAGCCAATAAAGGGGATTCCTAATAAAGAACAGAATCAACTTTACTCTTAGAAAATAGAAGTAATTTCCTTATTATTAAGAAGTTTCAAATCAAACTAAAAGCACATATGTGTCTTTTTTAATAAAAGTACTTATGTGTCTTTACTCACCCTATTGCCAGTTTATGAAATACTCCATCTCTGTTAAAAATGATAGTCTGTAGAAAAGACTATTAGATTCAGAGTCAGATACTTTACCTTTGCCTTTGATTAATCTCTGATACTGGTAACCTATACTTTACCTCTCTGCCCCTCAAAAAGCCTCTTTCCTGGATTCCCACAGTGTGGAATCTGAAGGCAGGATGATGGCAAATATAACAGAAAGAAAGATGGTACACAGGATTTCACTGTCTTTGTGGATAAACCATCCACTGAACTAGAAGGAAGAGATCACTATTGAAGGAAAATTTCTGCTTCCCTGGGAAATATTAGCTGGTACCAAAATAATATCATAGACTTTGAGACTCCAGTATGTCAGTCTTACCAGACCTAATTAAGGACTTGTGTTAACTTGGGTTCATTACATTCTATCCATAGGGCAAATTTTTAATCTGTAATTAACACAATCACCATGAACCTATCGTATCTCCTTCCATTACTGAAAACTCCAGACTCTTCGCTGTGTAACTAAAGATTTCCTCAGCATATGTTCTCTTGCCTGAAACAAGTTTCAGCTTTGAAATTTTGTGTTCTGGGAATCTCCATTTTACTCATTTGTATGGCAAGCTCTTCAACCTCATTCTGCATCAAATTACTCTACAAACCCAGCTAATTACTTACCACAAGAGAACACTTCATAAGCCACTGCACAGTCTAGCAGGAAGAATGTTCCTTCATATTAGCACTACTGGGCCGGAGACTTGGCTCAGTGGTTCCAGTGCCTGCCTTGCAAATGCAAGGTCCCTGGCTTAATCCCGGTTACCAGCACAACAATACTGGGTGTGGTGGCCACGCCCACTGGCAATCAGTACCTCATACCACAAAGGCCGGGTTTGGTGGCTCAAACCTGTAATCTCAGCACTCAAGAGGCAGAGGCAGGAGGACTGCTGAGTTTGAGGCTTGCCTGGGCTACATAGTGAGCTCAGGGCCATCCTAAACGACAAAGTGAGACCCTGTCTCAAAAAAAAAGAAAAACAAACAAACAGACAAAAAACATATTAGCACCACTGAGATTAGTCTACTTCTAAAACGTACCTCATTGTACAACATGTTGATTTTTTGATCAATGGTATTCCTTTCTTCTAATGCAAGTTCTTGTAACTGCTTTTCATCTTGTTTGTTTAGACCTAAAATCCAGCAACAGGAATAATGGCAGTTTTTAATTATTGATAGCGTAAGTCTAGTCACCTCATCTTTACCCACTGAGTTTTATGTTAGTTTGCAAAGCAAGAAATGATACAAAAGAGTAATTAGAATAATTAAAGAGTGTCACTTAACAAGTATTTGCTCAGTGTATTCAAACACCTCAGTGTGAAAAGCAGAAATTACCTTGCCTCCTCTGCCACGACTGATACTTGACAACTTAAGAACAGTCAGAAAAAAAACAACTCTTGAAATCTGACACATTTATATCTAGAGTAGTATTAAAAACACTATGTGGATCAAACAAAATACTTTCTTTTTTTCCAGACAAGATCTTGCTTTGTGGTTTACACTGGCCCTGAAATCACAGCCACCCTCCAACCTCTGCCTCCTGAATGCTGGGATTACAGGCATGAGCTATCACACTTGGCTCATCTTACATTTTTTCTAAGAGTATATCAGAATCAAGCTTTATGTAGTCTGTTGTCATTGCTTTGTTGCTATTCTTGTTGTTGTGAATTTTTTTCTTTGCTTATTTGGTTGGTTGATTATGTTTTGATTTTTTGAGACAGGGTTTTCAGGCTGGCCTTGAATCATTGCTTTGTTGCTATTCTTGTTGTTATTAATTTTTTCTTTGCTTATTTGGTTGGTTGATTATGTTTTGATTTTTTGAGACAGGGTTTCACTACGCAGTTCAGGCTGGCCTTGAATTCACTGTGTAGCCCAATCTGACCTCCAATTCTCAGTGATCCTTCTGCCTCAGTCTTGTAGTTCATTTAGATTACTGCATCTATCAATCATGGATTCTTTATTACTGAATACTATTCCATAGTATAGATTTACTGTGATCAGGCCTTACTGAAAGACACGGAGTACTTCCCCTTTGGAGAGATTGTAAATAAAGTTAATAATGACAATCATTTCCCATATCCATTCTTCTTTCCTTCCTTTCTCTCTTTCTCCCTTCCTTCCTTCCTTCCTTCCTTCCTTCCTTCCTTTCTTTCTTTCCTCCTTTCTTCTTCCCTTCTCTCTCTTCCTCTCTTTCTTTCTTTTTTGAAGTACTAGGGATCAAACTCAGGCCTTTATGCTTGCAAGGTAGGTGTGGTGTCACTGAACTAAATCCCCAGACCTTCTACTGCTTTTGATGACTAGTATATGCCAATGATAACAGCTCCAAATTGAGGTAAAATTCTTGATTCTTAGTAATCAGATGGAAGAGGATTGAATAACAGTTACAAAAGAAAATAGGTGCTTTATAAAACCTTTCTATAGTCAGAGAAGTCATTAATTACATGATAAGGGCAGTCTCAGTGTGCCAGGGGCACAAATGAGGGACCCTAATTCACACCTCAGAACTGCAGGCATGGTTCCTAAGGTGTCACCTAAATTAACTGTAATTAAGGATCATCTGCTGCAGAATTGTGATATCACTACTAGTACCTCATTGTACACATATGCCACAAATGACAAGAGGCTGACACTACTCCACAGACAACCCCCTGTTCAATAGTATTGGAAACACCTTCCTTCTTTTTCTTTACTTGGAGTTATTTTTGTGACTTCTTAGTATTTCCTACAGAATCCAATTTAGTTCCATTTTATTATACAGATAAAAATTTGAGAGGTCATTATATCTTATTTTTGGTGTGCAGGAGATATAAAATGAGAAGGACTCAGATCTTATCTTTGAGGAACAGACAGTAGGGCTAGGGGATGAGGTTAAGAAAATTACCCAAAGGACTGTAACACAAAACACAGAAAAGTAACTATGCTTGTTTTGAGAAAGAGATTGAAGCCAAAGTTTGATATCTAAGACAAACTTTGTAAAGGTCCTGACTTTTAACAAGGTGAAATTGGTGAATAAAGACTCAATAGGGAAAGCATGGATATGTTCAGGAAGAGCAAGTTGTCTATTTTGACTAGACGACAGAATATGCAAAGAGAATATATATACAAAGAGGTTAGAGTCATTCAATAGAGGTTTTTAATTTCAAACACAGAATCTCTATAGGCAATGGGAGTTAACAAAAATTTTTTTGGTTAATATAATTAAGACTGTATGGGCCAGGGATTTAGCTCAGTGGTTCCAGTGTCTGCCTTGCAAGCATAAGGTCCCAACAAGCCCTGGTAACCACATACCACAATGCCGGGCGTAGTAACAGCAGGAGGGATGCTGTGAGTTTGAGGCTTGCCTGGGCTACACAGTGAGCTCTGGGCCAGCCTGAACTGCAAAGCGAGACTCTGACTCAAAAACAAAAACAAAAACAAAAACAAAACTGTACCTGGCCCAAACCAGGTGTGGTAGTATACAACTGTGGTCTCAGCATTTGGAAGGCTGTGGCAGGAGGAGCACCACAAGTTCAAAGCCAGCCTGGGCTACACAGAGTTTAAGACCAGCCTGAACTACATACTTAGACCCTGTCTCAACAAATAAAACAATAAACAAACAAAAAAGACTTGCCTACTTCTTTTTTTTCCAGACCTGCCACATCTAACATACTTTACAGATATTTTAAAATTAGTATCTAAAAGTACTAGAAGTATTTATATACTTCTAAAATTAGTGTAGTTTGTATGATAAAGGATAGAAACCTGACCTTAAAATAGAGAAACAGGCCAGGTGAGTCAGGCCTGTAATCCCAGAACTCAGGAGGTAGAGGCAGGAAGATCGCTGTAAATTCGAGGCCAGCATGAACTAAAAAGCAAACTCTGTTACAAAAAACTAATAGACAAACAAACAAATAAAAGAGAGAAACAGTTCTAAAGAATGTCTTAGGTCATATGTCTTAGATTACCTATAGTTAAAAACAAACAAAACAACAAATTGCTTTCCCTCTGCAAACTATGATGAAATTCCTTTAAATTAAAAACTGCACAAGTTTCCACTCCCTTAAAAAAAATACTCCCAGCTCCAGATTATAATGTGCCTCTCTCTCGAGAGCCTATACTCTATTTTCTTTGAGACTGTACTTTCAATTTTGCCTAATATACTTTCAGAGGGCTCCTTAAAAAAAAAAAAAAAAGAATGGAGGGCTAGAGATTTAGCTCAGTGGTTCTGGCATCTGCCTGGCAAGCGCAAAGTCCTGTTTGATCCCAGTACCATATACCACAATACGGGGCATGGTGGCTCACACCTGTAATCCCAGAATTTGGGAGGTAGAGGATTGCTGTGAGTTCAATGCTTGCCTGGACTACATAGTGAGATCAGGACCAGCCTGAACTACAAAGTAAAATCCTGTCTCAAAAAACTAAAAAATGAATGGAAAAGTAGAAGGGGATATACCATGGAAGTAGACCTACCTACTGGACTATGAATCATGCAGTGGATAAGAAAACTGGATTCTCATTGCTCAGGTTTAAATCCTTACATCTCCTATAGGAGAAACTTGTAGTACCACTAACGGAAAACAGGAACAGGACTTTATAGATATATACATGACTAAGCTTTGATATCACTGAATTCTTCTAAGGTTTAATGAAACAGGACGGAACATAGAATAAAGTATTGAAAATAAAAGTCAATAGCAAATTCTGTATAAGTGTTAAATCCTAGTTCAGTGTACAATCTTTATCTCTCAATCTCTGTATATTTTGGAGATATTTTTTAAGACAAAAAAATGTTAAACCATTACTAGATTAAGGAAAAACCAAAAAATTTACAATAAATGCCCCACAAAGATGAACACATTACATACAAAGAACTTCAATGTAAGGACTAAAAATATAAAACTCTTGTAAGAAAAGTAAGTGTAAGCCTATGGTGACCTTTATTATGACACCAAATCCCAGAAACTCATAGATTCCAGGACCTCCTTAGCAGGGCACTGAAGGCCCATCACAATGTATTAGGCTGTGAAACTGTCACTCTACACTATAAACTAATGCTGACAATGTTACACGTTCTCCCATTCTTTGGCTTAGGTCATACTGTTCCCTCTATGTGGAATGTCCTTCTTTGTTTTTCTAACACAGAAAGTTGTTCTTTAAAGTCTAGTCCAACTATCTCTGACAGAATTAACTACTCCCTTCTCCAATCTTCTTAAGTGCTTTTTTTTAAAAATTTTTGAGATAGTCTCACTTTGTAGTTCAGGCTGGTCCTGAACTCACTATGTAGGCGAGGCAAACCTCAAACTCAGCAGTCCTCCTGCCTCTACCTCCTGAGTGCTAGCATTACAGGCATGAGCTACCATGCCCAGCATTGTGGTATGTGGTACTGATTGCTAGTAGACATGAGTCACTGCACCTGGTATTGTTGTATGTAGTTACCAGGGATTGAACTCAAGATCTTGTGATTGCAGGTGCTGAAACCACTGAGCTAAATCTCTGGCCTTTCCTTGCTTTTTTCGTATTGTGTATTTGTCATTTGTCACATTGCCTTTCAGGTATATGTGGTATGTCTCCCAAACAAGATGTTAAGGTCAAGGGTTACTCATCTTTTAAGCCTTGTCTTCAACACAATGCCTCGTATACAGCAAGTCCTCTGGGAATGTTTGATGAATAAATTAGTGACTGGGCTAACTATTCAAAATTCTTAGAATAAGTCACTTCAATTAGACTTCTGATATCTAAACTGCATTACTGTATTTTACTGTATTTTCAATACTTCCGTTTTGAAATCCTGCACACACACATATATAATATACACACACATATATACACACATACACTTTCTTGGGTTTGGGGGCATAGTACTAAGGATTGTGTCCAGGGGCAGTCTACTAATTAGCTATATCACAACCCTTCTTTTTCTCAAGAGGCTCTTCCTAAATTGCTTAGGCAGGAGAGGATTCAAACTTGTGATCCTCCTGCCTCAGCCTCCCTCAGTGCTGGGATTACAGGTGTTTACCACCAATGCCTCACCAGATATTCATATTCTAAAGACCATAGATATGAAAATTATTGAAGTTCTGCTTGGTAGCATGTAAATTTCTGAAGAATGAGGCCTTTGTCTGAGTGGAGATGCTTTGTTCAAGGTTCAAAATAATTGTAAAGGGCTAGGAATTTAGCTCCAGTGGTAAACACCTACCTTTGAAGCACAAGGGCCCAAGTTTGATCCCTGGTATTGCATGCATGCATGCATGCATGCATAAATAAAACAAAATAAAATAAAAGTAAAGACAGACTTATTATTGACAAGTCTAAACTAATTCTATGGACTCTTTTTTTTTTTTTTGCTTTTTGGAGACAGGGTCTTGCTCTGTAGTTCAGGCTGGCCCTGAACTCACTATGGTGCCCAGGCAAGCCGCCGCGAACTCAGCAATCCTCTCGTCTCTGCCTCCCGAGGGGTGGGATTACAGGCGTGAGCCACCACGTCCAGCATTATATGTGGTAACCGGGGGTCGAACTCAGGTCCTTACGCTTGCAAGGCAGGCGCTGGAACCACTGAGCTAACCCTCCGGCCCATTCTATGGACTCTTAAGAAATTTATCAGTTGTCTATGAAAACACTTTAAGCCATTAAACATACAAATTCCAAGGGTTTGCCATGTAGCTCAATGGTAGACTACTTGCCTAGCACATAAAAGGACTTCAGTTCAATCAGAACTGAAAAGTAAGTTTTTTTTTTTTTTGAGACAGGGTCTCGCTTTGTAGTTCAGGGTGGCTCTGAGCTCACTATGTAGTCCAGGCAAGCCTCAAACTCAGCAATCCTCCTGTCTCTGCCTCCTGAGTGCTGGGATTACAGGTGTGAGCCACCACACCTGGCCTGAAAAGTAAGTTTTAAAAAATACAAATTCTAAATAATCTAAAACTGTAATTAAAATAAGTACTAAAGAATAACCTTAAGATCTACTGCATGAGCTTCTTGTATGTGATACCATCTGTTATGAAACACTCAGGAGCCAAACAGATACAGGTGCCATGTTCATGGTTTCCAAAACTGTGAGTTATATACACCCATTTCTTAAAAAATAAATGACATCAATGACACACATAGGCTGGAGATTTAGCTTAGTGGTTCTGGTGCCTGCCTAGCAAGCACAAGGTCCCTGATTCGATCCCGGTAACCACATACAACCATACCGGGTATGGTGACTCAGGCCACTAGCAATCAGTACCATACACCACAATGCCAGGTGGCTTATGCCTATAATCCCAGCACTCAGGAGGCAGAAGCAGGAGGATTGCTGAGTTCAAGGTTTGCCTGGGCTACATAGTGAGCTCAGGGCCAGCCCGAACAACAAAAGCAAAACTGTGTCTCAAAAAAAAAGAAAAGACATATCATATTCAATATAAAGCTGTGCCTCATCTAATGTGTGATCTGATCTAGAAGACTTCCATTTGCTCCCTTGAAACTCTGTGCCTTCCTACAGTACAGCATGTAATATGTCAAGCAATACTTAAATATACTCTCTCTTATTTGGCTACAAACTCTGTGATAGGATAGGAACTATATTACTGTATTCCTGGTATGCAGTACAGTGCTCAGTATACATCTGTAAATGAAAGCTTCTGATAAGGTCAAAGTCAAATCCTCAAAGCCCATCAACTTACTGGCAAGTACCATGAGGTACCTGGAATAGTTACTCTTTAGTAGTGGAATTATGTTAAGTCCCTTAAATATAACAGTCCAGTTCTTATTAAGTGTTGAGGTTATTACTTGTAGGAGTTTTAAAAGACAAAGTCACATACAATCTTTTACCTACTTTTGCACATTGATTCTAATTCTTCAATTGCTTGTTCAGCTTCCCGAATTTGTTGATAAATGGCTGCAAGTGGTGCCAATTCAGCATGCCTTTGGGTCATGGACCTTTGGTTGGCTTCATTCACAGGGGTGTCCTGCAGACACTGACCAAGTGTTTGGTACTCCTTATTTAGGTCTTCCATATACTTCTGAAATGCTTTATGCTTCCAGATCATACTGGTATCCTGATGACAATGTCTCCAGGGCCAATTCTTATTTAAAAGATGATGGAGAATGTGATTCCCCTTTTGTCCAAGAACCCACAGCCTCGTTTTAAGATGTAGCTGTCTAAATTGATGAGAATGGACATAGATGCGACACTGGGGATAAGCATGAAGAGCTGGATGTCTAGAAAGCCAGACACAAAGGTGTCGATTCATTTCAGCATCTGAAAATAATAAACACAATCTAAAAAACAATTGACTTTAAAGATTATGGTACAATAAAGCTAAGTGCTCCAAAGAACACTTGTTTAGTTCACTACAACAGCCGGCTCCAAACAGTCCCCAAATTTAATAATCCACAGAATTTTTCAAACCTCTGAATAACAATATATTAAAGTGAATTAAAATAGCATGCAAAACATATAATTAACAAAGGAAAAAGAATAGGGTAATAATTTTAAAATAAGTTAATGGAATGAATTAAATTGGATATGTTCTGGAAGGTATCCAGAATTTGGAATTAAGTGTAGAAATATTTGAATGGTATAATGCATAGTTTAGGTGGCTCACAGGTACACATTTCTAAAGTTTTTTTTTTTTTTGAGACAGGGTCTTTGTAGTTCAAAGTGGCCTTGAGCTCATTTTGTAGTCCAGGCAAACCTTGAACTCAGCAACCCTCCTGTCTCTGCCTCCCGAGTGCTGGGATTACAGGCGTGAGCCATCACGCCATCACGCCTGGCACTGTGGTATGTGTATTGATTGCTGGTGGGTGTGGGTCACCACACCCAGCATTGTATGTGGTTACCGGGGATTGAACTCAGGACTTGGCGCTTGTGCAGCAGGCGCGGGAACCACTGAGATAAATCTCTGGCCCCATATTTCTAAAGTTTAAAGAAAATATTGACAATTATCATCTCCAATTCTGTTAACTGAGATATCCAGATGTTCAAGGAAGTCATGTAACTTAAGCCTATTCACAACCAAGAGAGGCTGAGCTGGTATTAGAATGTAGGGTGCCTATTCAAGATCAGTGCTTCTCATTCTTTTTTTTCTTTTAAGACAGGGTCTTGCTTTGTAGTTCAAACTGGCCCTGAACTCACTATGTAGCTCAGGCAAGCCTCAAACTCAGCAGTCCTCCACCCTCTCTACCTCCTGAGTGCTGGGATTAAGCGCTTCTCATTCTTAACTCTGTAAAAATCCTTTCAAAGATTCTTCCT
Organism: Thryonomys swinderianus; assembly: GCA_004025085.1. Lineage (NCBI taxonomy): Eukaryota > Metazoa > Chordata > Mammalia > Rodentia > Thryonomyidae > Thryonomys > Thryonomys swinderianus. The sequence continues at coordinate 31,988 of PVIC010010537.1, forward strand.
TTTTGTCTAAGATCCTAAAAGAAGAAAACTTCCAATAACAAGAGAACAGAGGTTTGGTGAAAATAGGACAATCATTAATTACACACTATGAATTCAAAAGAGCAGAATACAAGTCAGTAAAATTTCAGCTACTTTAAAAAATTTCCACAATATATGAAAAAGTATGGATATTTTTCAAAAGAAAACTAAAAACTGAATATACAAAATATTAACAAAATTATCTGTACTTGTAGTACTATAGAAGCATTTTACTTGCTTATATTTTCTACTTTCCTGAGCTTTCTATATGAATAGCACACATTGCTATTATAATTGTTTAAAAAGGTTATTTTAAAAGTTACACATTAGTTGAAACTGGTATGTACAGTAAGTACCCATTCTCTTCTCCTCAGAGATAAACAAAAGCTAAGAAAAGTACATAACTGCTTTCTTAAGTCAGAAAGGAAAATACAAAGTGTTCTAACAAAACTACGTTGCCTCTAAAATTCTGAGGTTCAAACTGAAATACAGGTCAGAATAAACCTTTATTATTTCAGCTAGGAGGTGCATTTCACACTAGCTTTCATTTGATCCCTCTAAACCTGCTAATTAAGCACTATTGCTTAGAAAATAAACTACTGAGAATGGTGTCTGAATATTCAACGTTTGTAGGCATCTACCGACGATCTCACATACTGAATCATATGGGAATGTGCTGTGGAAGAATGCACCAAAACCCAGCAGCTACATATTTAACTTTCCTTAGCAGAAGTTTTTGCGCATCTTTACATCTAATTTCAAGCACATCCAAGAAAGTATATACATTCATAGGACCAGAACAAAGTAATCACAGGTTTTTGTTTCAGTATTTCTCGCTAAAAATTTCCATCTTAAGAGCAAAATAAAGCCAAGACGTTTACTCTCTATGGTCGCCTACATCTACGAAGCACAGGACTCCTCCAGTTCCCACGATGATAACCCTAAGAGTAACTTACAGCGCACACGTCAGAAGCGACAAAAAGCCAGCGCAAAAGGAGCACATGCAAATCACACTAACTCACAAAGATATTCCACACGGAGAAAACGAACAGGCTAAATGGGGAAAGTGAAAAGCTGCTTGAAGATTTAAAGAAGAACTGTGAGTACCTTTAAAAAAAAAAAAAAAAAAAGTAAGGTCGTTAGCTTCCTTTATTGAGGCAGGAACCTTTCTCTGCTCGCTACGTTTCAGCCCGGCCCAGCCACGTCCACTTCCACTTCCGGGTCTCTCCTTCCGGGTCACTCCTTCCGGATCAAGTCTCGCGCACGGCCCCTCCTCTGTTCACTACCTTCTCTCTGGTGTGAGTCTTAGTGCTTCGGGATGGTGAGCGAGCACAGAGCAAGATATTCTCTTGAGACGACCGAACATTGTATCAGGCGGGGAGGCAAGGTCCAGCGTTTCGCTGGTGGGAGGGGTAGCAGAGAGTGAACCTGGACTCCTAGATTTCACCAGGGAACACTGGGACTTGTCGCTTATATAGCAGTGGGTGCTCACCGCCTCCCTCGGCACCACCGCCACCCCACACCTGCCGAAAGTGGAGTTCTACTTTTCACAGGTGCAATACACACAAACCCAGAGGAGATTCTCGGTTCTCATTAAGAGATCAAGGTGAAGTGACAAGAATGTCAATGTATTAGTGACGCAGGAGAGTTAAGGCCTAACTCCCCACCTGAAACACGAGTTCGTGTTCTCTAAAAATCGAAGAATGAATTTTAGGAACAACGGAGGTTTGAGTAGGAAAATTTTATTGAGAGAGAAAGCTTCTGCCTTAAGAGAGACAGAAGGGGGGCCCCGGAAAGTGGGTAACCCCCCTATCTCACTTTTTAGAGGGCTTTTATGGAGCAAAGCCACGAGGTGAGGCGGGTCTGAAATAGGGGGCTACCAATAAGATTTGAAAGAAATGGGCAAACTGTGACTAACCAATGGGTAAATGACAAGCATATTTACTTCAGCAACTCTTTGATTGAATAGGTCTAATGAGAAATCAAGCCCTAGAGGGTCTTGCTTGTCAGGAGACTCCTCCAGGTGGTTCAAGGTCATGCCCATTATCTGGAGATTTTGTAAATACTGTCTTCCAGGGAGGGGCTGGATCCAGACCTTGACCTTCCGCCCAGGGAGGAGAATGAGGCCTGTAGTTTCTCATTGATGGTGTTGACCTTCAGAAGGATCCTCTTTTTTACAAGTCTTTCAAGGGCCGGCCCTCTCTACCTGCCTACATATGTCTAGCTGGCTTTTCTACCTATAATATTAGGAATCCCTTATGGCAGTAGTTTATGACTTTTTTAAAAAATGAGGACCTCTTTCATCTCAAAATTGAGATCGTGTGTGTTAATTGCTGTACTTTTTCAGCTCCCATTGCTTGAGAAAATATCCAAATAACTAATAGAAACCATACATTTGTATTTTCACAGTCAAAACAAGACTGAAAGACAGATAACTGTCTTACGTTAGTGATTTTATTTGGGAGGCAGGGTAAGAAGATGCAGCCAGAACCCTCTTGGCAAGCCTCAGTTCCCTGTGAGTCCCACAGCAAAAGGATTAACAAACAACAAAATTGAAACCTTGAAGAAAAGGCTGAGCCTGGGTTCCATTCTTGCTACCCTGAGCAGCAGCAGCAAAGGGTCAAATACCAAACAAGTAGAAAGGACGAGAATGCTCTGAGCTCACTGCACTTTTATTTGGTACAAAGCCTTCACACCCATAATAGTAGTATGCATAAAAAAGGGTGATCCCAAGCATTTCCATCAAAAAATTTAGCATGCATAAAACAGGGCGGTTGTCCACAATAATCCCTGTAGTCCAAGATCCCATAGGGCAGGGCAGACATTCTTAAATCTGAGTAAATCTTAAAACCAGTAATCCTAGAGCAATAATCCTTGTTTAAAATCCTGCAGGGTGGGACAGATGTCCACAATAATCCCAGGGCAGGGCATACATCCTTAATTCCAAGTAAGTGTAAATCCAGGTAAGTCAATGTTACACGCACATACAGAATTTAAGGGCTCAACCACCATTCATAGCTTGTAATCCGCCAGTTAAATAAATTTGTATTTTCACAGTCAAAACAAGACCGAAAGACAGATAACTGACTCACGTTAATGATTATTATTATTATTTTTTTTAGACAGGGTCTCGCTTTGTAGTTCAGGCTGGCTCTGAGCTCACTATATGTAGTCCAGGCAAGCCTCGAACTCAACAATCCTCCTGTCTCTGCCTCCTGAGTGCTGGGATTACAGGCATGAGCCACCACGCCTGGCACTGTGGTATGTGGTATTGATTGCTGGTGGGCGTGAGTCACCACGCCCAGCATTGTATATGATTACCGGGGAATTGAACTCAGGACCTTGTGCTTGCAAGGCAGGTGCCAGAACCACTGAGCTAATCCTCCGGCCCCCTCACGTTAATGATTTTATGTGGGAGACAGGGTAAGAGGATGTAGCCAGAAACCTTGTGGCAAAATACTTACAAAATCATTTCCTGGAAAACAAGACATATTGTCTTACTTTGAATAGTACAATATAGTTCACAACTTGAGATATCCCATGATGTGAAAACTGGTAATGTGGGGATCAAATGTAAAAAAAATAAAATCTGTTATTAGTAATTTAGTAAAAATTTGAACTCTCGGGCCGGAGATTTAGCTCAGTGATTCCAGCACCTGCCTCACAAATGCAAGGTCCCTGGTTCAATCCCTGGTAAACACATACAACAATACTGGGCGTGGTCACTCACAGCCACCAGCAATCAATACCATATACCACAATGCCGGGTGTGGTGGCTCACGCCTGTAATCCCAGCATTTAGGAGGCAGAGGCAGGAGGACTGCTGAGTCCCAGGCTTGCCTGGGCTACATAGTGAGCTCAGGGCCAGCCTGAACTACAAAGTCAGACCTGTCTCAAAAGAAAAAAAATTCAAACTCACTAAAGAGGAAAAGAACTGGGTAAATACAGGTTATTCTGTTATATTCTTATATTTTCCCTGAGAGAAGTAGAATATTAATGAAATGACAGCATTTCTTATTTTCCTGTATTCTTACTGGTTGGCAGATACATATTCTTACTGGTTGGCAAGGCTCAGGCTCAGCAATCCTCCTGTCTGCCTCCCGAGTGCTGGGATTACAGGCGTGAGCCACCATGCCCAGCACTGTGGTATGTGGTATTGATTGCTGGTGGGCGTGAGTCTCCACGCCCAGCATTGTATATGGTTACCAGGTATGAACTCAGGACCTTGCGCTTGCGAGGCACGTGCCAGAACCACTGAGTTAACCCTCTGGCCCTTTTTTTTTTTTTTTCAGTTACCTCATCTTTAATAATGAAGAATCACATTACAGTAAACTAAATGGGAATGTAAATGTTTTCTTTTTAGAACGATAAGATTGATTCATTTACGTGCAAATGGATACACTTGGAGGACACCTAATGAGTGAAATCAATAGATCACAGATAGGCAAATACCAGATCTTCTCATTGATATGGGCACATACTTTTTACCTTAAAAAAATGCTGAGAAATATGCTACCTACTGACCTTATTGAAACTAGCACCTTCTCAAGTAATTTTCAGAGCCCAGGACAATTAGAGAAGCATTGGAAAGCCAATCTGTGTGGGTTATTTTGAGACAGAGTCTCACTTTGTAGTTCAGGCTGGCCCTGAGCTTGCCATGTAGCCCAGGCAAGCCTTGAATTCAGCAATCCTACCTGTAGCCTCCTGAGTGCTGGGATTACAGACGTGAGTCACCACACCGGCATTGTGGTATGTGGTTATTGGGGATCAAATTCGTGACCTTGCTGTTGCAAGATAGACGCCAGAACCACTGAGCTAAATCCCTGACTTGGGCCCAGGTCTGTGTTTTTACTCTTAAAAATAAAAGCAGGTAAAAGGCTAACTGATCTAGAAACTCCTCCTTTCCCCATAAACTAGCACTAATTTAGGTTAGTCAGCTTTTTACAAGGTTGTTTAATATTGTTTCCACTTTGTAAATTTATTTCCCCCTGTCATTCTAAAACTATATTATAGGGCTGGGAATTTACCTCAGTGGTTCAGATTTCTGGTTTGCAAATGTAAGGTCCTGAGTGGTGTGTAGTGGTTCACACCTCTAATCCCAACTCTTGGGAGGCAGAGGCAGGAGGATTGCCAACAGTTGGAGGCTAGCCTAGGCTTTGTAGTGAGTTCAGGGCCAGTTTGAACTACAAAATGAGACCCTTATCTCAACCAAAAATGATAATAATAAAACCGTGTTACATGTTTTTCTTAGATCATTTCCTTATATTTTGAGTTGTACATATTCAAAGTTTCAGTAAGTTCTATTGTTTCATCTTTTTTTCCTGATAATAGTTTTCAAATACCTTTTATATGCATTAAAACATTTCCCAGTTTAGGTCCAAAATGGTTTTCATTGAGAAGAATGATAAGAATACTTTTCTGTTTCTAGACATTTTTCCCTTTATTATGAAAAGTTGCCAACATATTTAAAATAGAAGAGTATATGATTGATTTATCCATGAGCCAGTCTCATCAGTTGTCAACTGTTCATCTCACCACTTTTTCCTTTCCTATAGCTCAACTGATTCATTTTGGAGCAAATATAGAGCATCATAGCTTTTCATTTGTAGATATTTTAGTATGTTTCTCCAAAATATAAAGAGTTTTAAAAATACATCCTCAAAGATTTTACTACTCTTACCAAAGGTTCAGTCAGTATTTAAATTTTTCTGCTTGTGTTTTCTTGATTTCTTTGTGTCTTCTCTCCTTTTTTCCTCTCCTCTCCCCTACTCTTGCTTTCTTTGTTTTCCCTTTCTTCTCTTCTCATTCTTTCTGTCCTAGAAGTTGAGGACAATTTATTGTTATATTTTTATTTTAATTTATATGCTTTTCTGTTTGCCTTTCTACCTTGTATATTTTTTATTGGCTTATTTTTAAATTTTTATGTTATATGTGTTGAAGGAACTAGGTCCTTTATCCAGAACAGTTTCACCCAGTCAAGTTTTTTCTAGATGTATTTATGTGCCCTTTGTTCCCAATATTTCCATGAATTAGTTGGTCTAGAAGATTCATCGGATTGAAGTTTAAATTTTTTATTTTTGCAGAACTACTTCATAAGTGGGTTAGATACAAGAAAGTACAAAATATCTAGTTGAATCTATTACTTATTTTTAAACACAGTCTTGCTATGTAGCCCAGGCTAGACTTTAACTGGCAAACTTACCACTTCAGCCTCCAGAGTGCTGGAATTGTAGGTTATGTGCATGCTCAACTTAGTTTGGTTTATAAAAATAATACAGAAGCTCTCAATTAACTAGATTCATGATTTTATTAGGCATTGCAAAATGGTGATGTTTTATCATTGTTTTTTTCCTTTTATTAGCTGGAACATCTATGAAATTTCCCTCATCTACAATTGGTTGTTTGGGCCAGTCATGGTGGCTCACACCTGCAATCCCAGCAGTTGGGAGGCAGAGGCAGGAGGATTGCTGTGAGTTCAAGGCTAGCCTGGACTACACAGTGAGCTCAGGGCCAGCCTGAACTACAAAGTAAGACCCTGTCTCAAACAAAGCAAAGCAAAACAAAACAAAACAAAACAAAACAAAACAAAAGAAAAAAACAATTGGTTGCTTGGGCTTTGCAGTTTTCACCCATTTCATTCCTAACTGCATGGATTTGAATCTTTTCCTATTTTTTGATAAGGCTGGAAAAGGTTTGTCAATTTCATTTTCAAAGACTCATTTCTTATATTCATGTTTTTTGGGGTTTTGTTTTGTTTTGGGTTTTTTTGGGGGGTATTTTTATTTTCCATTGCACTGATTTCTGCTCTGATCTTATTTTCCTCCCTTGTATGAGCTTTGGGCTTGACTTGTTCTTCTTTTTCTAGAGTCTTTTTTCATTGTTGTTGTACCAGGATTGAATTTGTAACCTTTGGCCTAGGAGGCAGGTGCCCAAACCACTGAGCTAAATCCTGGGCCTTAGAATCTTGATGTTCAACATTAGGTTGTTTATTTGAGCTGACTGTGTTTCTGATAAGAGAATTTACTACTATAATTTCTTCTCTTGGGACTGCTTTGTTTGCATCCCATAAGTTCCAGTATGTTATATTGGCATTATCATTTAATTGTAGAAACTGTCTAATTTCTTCTTTAATTTTGTCTGTGACCCATTAATTGTTCAGCTTTGCAATTTTCAAAAAGTAAAATTAAAATTTTCCAAAGTAGAAATGTAATTAAATTAAAAAGCTTGCTTTTTCAGTGATTTCCAAGATTTTCAAATTCAACTTCAATCTTTTTATTTTACTAAATTCAGCAGTTACCTGCAATTTCCAAAATCATAAATGGTCTGAAAAATTTTATTTGTAATTTAAAAAATCAAAGTCTGAATAGTGAAGGTTTAAAAAATAACTAATTTGATGAACAAATTTGACCTGAACTGACTATTTGGTAGGCAAATCTGACCAGCACTGATTTGAAGCTATTTATATCTATATTTAACTCACTTATTATAAATATCCTTATATTTTACTGGAGAAATGCTAATATATTGGGCTATAGGATTCTCCTGCAGACCCTATTAGTATTTTATGTCATGTACCAGTTAGCGTTTACCTTTGTAGATCTAAAACATTCTGAATTTTATGCTGTATATAGTTCAGACTGGCCTTCAACTTGCTGTAATCATCCTGCCTCAGCCTCCTCAGTTCTTGGACTACAGCTTTTTTTGTTTTATTTGTTTTTTTTTTTTTCCACTACTGGGAATCAAGACCTTGCACTTGCCAGGGAGGTGCAGTGCTATTGAGCTAAGTCCCTGCCATTGGCTTTAAAACAAAACAAAACAAAACAAAACAAAACAAAACAAAACAAAACAAGTGTTGTTTGTTTCCATTTGCTTTGCAATACTGCTGACCAAACCCAGGACCTTGTAAATGTCAAGCAAGTACTCAATATGTACTTAATTACATATACTCAACCAGGCATGGTGGTGTTTGCTGTAATTGCAGTGGTCCAGAGGCTGAAGCAGGAGAATTGCTGCTAGTCCAAGCTACCCTGGGCTACATAGTGAGTTTAAACCCAGCCTTGACTGAATAGTGAGACCCTGTCTCAAAAACAAAACAAAAAAACTAAGCTACACACCCAACCTGTATTATGTATTTTTTTTTTTGTACCAGAGATCAAATTCATGATTTTGTGCTTGGCAGGCAGCCACAGTGTCACTGAGCTAAATCCCTGGTCCTATATTATGAATTTTGAAACATATTTGTCCCCAAGTATTTGAAATAAGAGACTGTGAACTATAAGGAAAATATAGTAGCTAACATTTGTTTAGTATTCTTTACCAGGTAACTCTAAATGTTTTGTGTTTAACTCAATCTTCACACATGTATATGAAGTAGGTTCAACTGTAATGCTCATTTGGGAAACTGAGGCATAGTGTGGCTAGATGACTTGGTGAAGATTGTGCCAATAGAACAATCCATTGGCCAAAGGAATTTGAAGGCAGTGCACTGAGGCCTTTGTTCTCCCACCTGTATTCTTTCTTTTCATTGAATGGCACCAACATTCTTCCAACTCTCCAGTCTGACTCCAGGCTCACCTCTCTCCAATCTCATCACATCCTCCAGAACCTCATGTTTCAATTCAACTAGATGACTGATTTCCTCAAAATCCACTCTCACATTTGTCCCTTTTTCATATTTCTAATTCATATTTTAAAAAATTTGTACAAATAATCATTGAATATATGCTGGAATGTTTATTAATTAATGAGGGAACAACAAAATGTTACCACTGATAAAAAGAATCCCAAGAGAAGATATACAAATATACCATAAGGAATGCTGAAAATCTGAAGGGGAGTAGGGATAAGTAAAGGAGGGAAAGAAAAAAATTGATGGTTAAAAAGAAACAGCTTATGTATATAGGGCGTAGGAGGCTTGGGGGTCAGGGGAATGGGAAAAAATGAGAATAAAGTTTTGTCAGATACTGGTACAAACTCAGTGTTGATTGTGATCATAATTGTATATAAAATCAATTTTAAAAAATGAAAATATCATCATATATAAGGTAACAATCACTTGTCCCTTGATTTTACACCATTCTACAGATAAGAATTAATCTATCATCAATTTTGTACATTTTATAAGGGTTATAAATTAGCTCTGGGAAACAAGGGGCAAGAATGGCTTTCTAGGCGAGGCTGGTGTCAACCTAAATTTTGAATGACAATTAGGAAGAGCTTCAGAGAGACATGCTGAGAATCTAGGAAGCGCCAATGGCACTGTCTTGCTGAGTGGTGAGGCATGGGCAGGGGCAAGACTGTCAAGGACTTTGTATGGTTAGCTAAAGAGGCTAGGCTTTCTCCTGAAAGCCATTAAAGGACTTTAAGCAATAGGCATTATTAGATTTGTATTTTCTAAAGATCATGAATAATATCCTCTCCCGCCAACAGCCACATCGCAATGTGTGGAATCTGTGAATGTGTTACCTTCCATAGCAGAGGGTACTTTGTTGATGAGTATTTCACAGTCAAGTTATCCTGCACGATCTTGGTGGGTCCAGTGAAATCACAAGAGTTCTTAGAAAACACATGTTGCATAGGAAAGTTAGATGTGAAGAGGAATTGGGGACAGAAAGGCGAGAAGATGTTATGTCATTGGCTTTGAAGATGGAGTAGGATCATAAGCCTAGGAATACAAGTGGCTTGGGAAAGCTGGAAAAGGAAAGGTAACCCACTCCCTCATAGGCCTCCTGGTCAAGCTACACTGGGGCACCACCCTCTTTGGGACAGAGTTTGCATGTTGGTCTTGCACAGTAGTTACTTAAGCTGTTTGGGGCACCTCTTAAATGTCTTCTGAACTGCGTTTCCGAATTGTCATCGTTTTAGAGTTCTTTTGCCTTTAACATGCATGAGAGATTAAATCAAGTCAAGCTGGTTTGTTTTGCGCTTGAGAGTATTCATTGTTTCTGAGCTGAAACTTGAAGAGTGGCCCAGCCCTGAGGACCACTCCCCAGCCGAGGACGTCTGGGTGCCCATGTCCTTGGCACCTTTACAGTTTTCCAGATTCCATTCTTTTGAGGAGAAAGGGTGACAAACGTTCCTTTTTCCAATGTGCAGTAGAGACTGGAGATTTAAACTAACTGAGTTAACAGCTGTCCTGTTTATTCTGTTTATTCATTCAGAGACAGGATGACACCACCCTACAGTTCAAGCTTGTCTTGAACTCAGTAATTGCCCAGATTGGCCCTGAACTGTTAGCAACTCGCCAGCCTCAGACTTTCAAGTGCTGGGACAACAGGCATGTACCACTATCACTGTCACACTAGTCTTTTTTTAAAAAAAATTTATCTGACAACAAGTGTGTATTATATTTCCTGAACAAGTGTTTAGATTTTCAGGGTGAATTTACCTGACACACAAAATTGGAGGGGGTTTCATTTGACTTACAGTTCATGGAAGTTTCAGTTCATAGTCGGCTGGCTCCAGGCAGGGTAGTTGGCAGACAGCTATCACAGAGGAAACAATATGGCACACAGAAAGTAGCAAAACAAAAAAAGAAGTTCATCACATCTTTTTGTTTCTTTTATCCTATCCAGGCTACTGGAATCAGTAGTAATAAACCATTCACTAACCTAGTGGTTTAGTATCACATGCCCTTAATCCTAGCATCACACATTTCCCAATTCAGCTGCCTCTGAAAAAGTCCCACTTGGTTTGCCTGAGGTTTTGGGCAACATCTAAACACAAACCCTAATACTTAATGTTACAGAAATGTAAAAACAAACAAACAAAAAAAGACAAAGAAACACTCTGGCAGATTGCTTCATTGGATTTTGTATATATTCGCGATTTTACTTTTGTTTTTCTCATGCTGTCTATTTTACAGAGTATGAATTTGGAGAAGGGAATTGCCTTTCCCCCCCTCTTTTTCTTTTTTCTTTGTCCAAGGACTCTTAAACATTAATGAGAAATCATCTAAAAATCGTTGAATTTCAGAAAATTTGGCACAATCTAAAAGAATACAACTCTTATGTCTATATGAGTATTTATTTTTCTGGTCAAATCATGTATTGATAGCAAAAATTAGAAATATGTGATTTAGTATATTCACAGTACAAGAAACCTAAAGATGGTGCTCACTTAACTTCATAGCCAAATAAATTGGACAATGTTAAACATTTTCTTACCTAGGTATGTAATGTTTATTATAAGTT
>PVIC010010538.1:0-43206 GCA_004025085.1 Thryonomys swinderianus
ACAGACCTATGATTTCTGCTCATAGAAGTCAACACAATCTCCACCGAAGAAGGTAGAGAATGATGAGAAGTGACTCTGAAAGAGTAGAAGATAAATCTCTCCTTGGGCTAATGAATTTAGCCCAGATGATGTTATAAGCCATTAGAAAGCCCAATGGAATCAATAAAGTGGTAGAAATATTCGGTAAATCCTGTATGTGCAAGAACAAACTAGAGTATTTGGGGAAGCTACATATTGATCATGCCCAAAGCAAGCTATGAGAAGTGCAGGTTGTAAAGGGTTATCCCTGAAATTGGCTTGAGAAGCCAGTCCAGCTGAAGCCTATGTGCTGAAGTCAGAGTGACTGGCACCTACACTCCATTCCCAGAGTTAAAAACCCTTTTAATAGAAGGACCAGGTTTATCGCAACCCTATGTTTTGTCAATTCTGTTCCTAATTTGAGAATGTTTTATCTTTTCCTGTACAAGCCTTGTGTACATTAGTATTCATAGCAACTGCACAACTGCATATCCTTGCATGTAGTGTCTCTTTACCACAATCTGATTACCAAGTTAAAATCAGTAGCTTGGACTGGTCAGGGCCTTTGCTTGCTCTGTCTTGCCTGCAGGAGCATTGATCTTTCTTGATCCACATTTCTCTGTTTCTTTAATTTTGTCTTTGAGCCTTTCTTCAACCCTGTATCATACACTGGGAAGGAGACTGAAACCTACTGTAGGAGCCTCTGGTAAGAAAAGATAACATCGTAATTCCCAATAAAGTAGCAAAGTATTTTGGAAACAATTCCCTTATGAATGAATAAATGAATTGATAAATGGTTTGCACAAAATCTTTATGCTGAAAAACTTTTGTTAAAACATATTAAAGAATACTTAAATATATGGATAAATTTTATATATGCATGTCTGAAAACACTTGGATATCTGTCCAAATCTAGAACATCAAAGCTATTCTAATTAAATTGAAGGTGACACTTTAAAAAACTTAATAAACTAACCATATTAAATGTAAATATTTAGATATAAATAATTTTTGTCATGTAATTAATTGTGACTCACTCAACAAGATCAGATGCACAGCTATAAATTTTCACAAAAACAGAGGGCAGTGGAAAGGAATAAACATTTCTTAGCAGTACAAAAGCCCAATAAATACATGAAACTTTCTTTATCATTGGTCATTAGAGAAATTCCAGTTTAACATTCCATTTTCCCTAAAAAAGAAAGATCATTCTCAGTAATAAAATAATGACAAATGCTGGTGAGACTACAGGAGAAAAGAAGTGTTTCTACATTGTGGAGGGGAATGTAAACTAGTACAGTCATTTGGGAAATTAGTATGGAGATTCCTCAAAAAGTATAACTAGAAATTGCATTTTAATAACTATAACCTTTGAAGGTATGTTTTCAAAAGAGTTCAAAATATATTACAATGGCACAAGCATACTCATTTTTATAGTAACACAATGCATAATAGATAAATCTTAAAACAATATGGTACTCACATATAGTGGAGCATGACTGCCCTAAAAAATGATAAACTCAAATCATTTGTAGAAAAGTAAATGGACCTCAACATCATAATTTTAAGTGAAATATGAGAAACTTAAAATATGAATAACAAAATAGATCTCATAAAGTAGGAAGTGAGAATTTTCTCAATAGGAAGGGGGTTGGGCACTGAGGGAGGGAGATGGGAAAATAATAAAAAAAGTATTAAGATGTTACGTACATTTACCAAATCACAAATAATGTAAACATGTACTACAAACATGTACAGATTATAAAATAAACTAAATCTTCACATAAAGCACAGTTATAGTATTTGGGAGTAACACACATAAATGCTAGTAAAAATCATACATGCTAAAAAAATTATAGATAAGTATTGATATAAAATTAAGATAGAACCACAAACATGGAAAAGGACAGATAATTTTAATGACATTTGAGGGAAATTGCAATATTATAAGCAGAAAATAAAATTTAGGATTCTATTTTGTACAACGAAGGTAAGTGCCATACAAATTAAAGACCTATCTATAAAGAGGCATAATATGAGCCTAATAATAGAAACCATTGAAAATATCTGTGATGTAGACATGTAGAAATATTTAAAATTTCAATAACTATAACTGATAACCTTCGAATGATGTGTTTTCAGTGCATTCAACTTTAAGATCATTTAACAGCCACGAAAGATAAAGTATATTTGCAACACCTAAAATCAATAAAGGATTCAGAAAGAAAACACAAAGAAGTGCAGTTCACCAAGGAAAAGACTGGAGGCTTGCTTTAAAAAACAAAAAAATAAAGGCAATTTACAGAGAAGGAATCCAAGTGTCTGACAAGTGCATGAAAAGTTGTTCAAATAGTTTGAAATTATGACCACAATGAGGTAGATTTCGCATTCATCAGAATAGTGCAAATCAGTAAATTGGATAATTCCAATTATTGGCAAGGACGTGGGTAGACAGGAAGTTTCATGCCCTGCTGGCAGGCAGTTTGTGTAGCAGCCGCCATTCTACAAAGCCATCTGGCATTACTGAGAAAATTATGTATGCGTGTTTCCTGTAGCACAGAAATCCTTGGTTGAATGCGTGTTCCAGAAAATACTTGCAAAAATTAGTATAGAGACATTTACAAAACACTCGTCTTGGGGGTTTTATAATAACAAAAGTAGATGGCCTTTTAAGTAGCCATCATCAGAGCTCAAGTCTGTAAAATGAGGCAGACTTAGACAATAGGATCGCATTGAGATGCCAACAACCATAAACACACAGTGCATAGACAGTTTGAAAAGAAGGCATTGCAAACTCCAAAAAATTTACCAAGTTTTATAGCAGGCTACAATTTATTTAAATTTGGACATAGTATACATACGCATGTGCACACATAAAAATTAGGATGTAAGTTTAGAGAAAATATGGTTAAAACAAATAGTAATAAACATATATGGAAGCCTTAACTCCATATTTATTTTAAAAATATGGAGACAAAAATATGATGTATATACAGATGGATGTAAATACATCCATATGTATGCATCTGAGTATATGAAACACATAAAAAGAAGATATAATCACAATATATGGTCATTTAAAATACTTTTGTGTGTTTTCACGCTAAACTATAAAATTTTAGGGTTCAAATTTTACATTTTCTGGGCTGGAGATTTAGCTCAGTGGTTTCAGCGCCTGTCTAGCAAATGCAAGGTCCCTCGTTCCATTCCCAGTGATAACCACATACAATACCCCAGTGTGGTGGCCATGCCCACTGGCAATCAGTACCATATACCACAAATGCCGGGCTTGGTGGCTCAGGCCTGTAATCCTAGCACTCGCACCTGGGAGGCAGAGGCAGGAGGACTGCTGAATTCGAGGCTTGCCTGAGCTACATAGTGAGCTTAAGGCCAGCCTGTACTACAAAGCAATAACGTGTCTCTAAATAAATAAATAAATAAAATTTTCAAAATATTTAGAAAGAAAGCATTTAATATTTTCTTAATCATTCATGTGGCTCTGATGTTATTAACAAGGGTACTGGTCCAGTGCAAATAACTGTTTCACAAGTGGTGACCATATCAACTACTCTTCATATGAGTTAATTTATTTTCTGTGGCCTCTGTGAATTTGTGGATTAACATAGGAGTCAGAATAATGTTTTGAGAACTCATGAGAGACAGAAAAATATATTTTTTCTCTCAAAATTTTTGATGGAAAGAAAGAAAAACTTAATCACTTTCATTCATTATACTAACGGGATTTTGATTGCCGTGGGTACATGTCAGAGACACCAGTTAGATTTTTTCACATTTGGTGTGGAAGGGTACAAAACGCAAACTAAGAAAAAGGAGTTTTATTACGTCTTTTCTTTCCTCACATGTCTGTTTTCTTTTCCTATCTTTTTTATTTGTTGCATGATGGGATCAAACCGTGCACTGCTCAGAATATAGATTGGCGCTGAGATACGGTGCAAGTTTAAATATGCAGACAGCACGATTCTTATCATCGTTTTACCTGGAGTCTGCAGAGCCACGTGGAAAGATTAATTACAACTCGCATCCGTTTCGGCCTCTAGATGTCAGGGAAAGCACACACCACCTGAAAGGGAGCAGCAGAATTTTTATTATAGCTATCTGAAAACTGCAAAACCTGGGGTGGAGAAGAATATGGGCTGTAGTATTTCCTTGCACAGCGTGCAGTGGGAAAGAAAATACATATAGGCTGAAGTCACATCTCAGAAGCACTGGTATGAAAAGCTCATTCCTTTCAATTAGTCAACTCCTAGGATTAAACGAAGAGAGACAATTCTTTAAACGAGTGTGTTCTGTATGACTATGTCTAAGGCTGAGAGTGATACTGTTAAGTGCTTAAGAGTGTTCAAAGGAACAGCAATTAATGTTCTATTGCACATTGGAAAGAAGAGAGAAAATATCCAGAGCTGAGATTTCTGAGTATTTTCATGGTTCTTTAAAAATAAAATAAACAGGACAGGAGCAAACTTGAATGAATCGTAATTTAATTTTTATATGTGTTTAATTCTATTATTTTAGTGCAAGGCCAGGAAAACAGTACAGGTTTCAGCTTTTTGTGCAAGCTGCTTCACAGAGAGAAAATAAAATATTAAAACATATTTTTGACAAAACTGAGAAAAATAGAAAAAAAAAGAACCTGAGGAAAAATAGAAAAAAAAAATCCATCACAAAAATGACCTAACATGGATTAGAGCAGGAAACCGTATCTGTTTGTCCCAGTGTTTCTTACTATCTCCAGTTAATTCATTACAGTGCAGCCCCGTAGATTTTTAAGGACAATAGGAAGTGTCCAGAGCCCTCCCCTGATTTCCATTTGTACGCCTAGAGTACAGCAGGCTGCAGGCAAGAGGCCATTTAAATGCCTCCCGAGGAGAATCGATATGCTGCAAGGAGCCACGCTTGCTCTAAGATGAGCAAGGAAATACAAAGCAGACAGACAGTGAGGATGGGAAAATCATGCAGAAGAACTAAAAGAAAGGGAGAAGTGCATGCAGAATGTAAGAAAATGAGAGTCTGCTTAAAATGCCGCATGCTAATAAGCTCAGACACTGGAAAAACTTCACAGCTGAAACTGAAACAGTGCATCTGATTTCAGAAGCAGAACAGCAGAATAATGAATAGTGTAGAACCTTTTGGTGCTCAGAACTAGGTTTAGATTCATTCGTAGGAAAATGCCAATGATTGAAAAAATACTGGATTCCTTATGAGAAGCTAAAGTTGAATTTTCTTCTTTGTCTATCAAGCTGCCAAAATCAGGAAATAAACCCAGAGTAATTCCTGGACTTGGTATCATAATTAAAGGTCTGAAGTGTGTATCTGAATTCAACAACCTTGTAACCAAAGAAAGTTTTCTGAGTGCACAAAGAGCATTATTATTATTTATAAAAGTAAATTATACATTTATTCTAGAACCACAATATTTTCAAATGATATTAACCTCAAATATTCCTTAAGCCATAGGCCAACCATGCTTAATTATCTCATTTACCACGGATTGCTTTGAAAGTTTTCTATGCTCTAGAAAGGCTTATGTTACTAGGATGAAGTAAAAGAGTTATTGGCAGCCAAAGGCAAACACAGATAAGTTCAAAGGCAAATAAGGGTAAGTTTCTTTTTGGAAACAGCATCTGTCACATGATTCATGACCAAAATATAACTAACGCTTACACACAAACATGCATACAAAATGTGAAATTCACAACAGCATACAATAGAACTCCTGCTCCATCTATTTCTGGAATCTGTAAGTTTCTACTAACTACAAGTTTGTAGGAACTGACTTAGTATGCATATAATATTTGTATATGCAGCAATCCATGAGTAATGTAGGCCAAGCCACTTATCATCTTACTCAAATGGAAGTAGAAAGATCACCTTTGATTTTCCCTCCTTCTCTGGTTAGAAACTCAACTTCTGTAAAGGTTCTCTCTGAACCTTGAAGTTGACCTAGTTACCCACATCTTAAATAACATTTGGGTATACTGATGAAGACTTTTTCACTTGTGTGTCTCCCAATGTTTTTTGTCTCACTACCTTTGTGATGACTCTCATTTTATTTGATTTTTTAAAAATTGAATTCTTTATTGGTACAATTTATATACATCTCACAATCATGCATAACACTGGGGAATTTGTACCAGTATATGACACAAGTTAATTCTCATTTTTACCCTTATCCCTACCCACCCACACCTCCCCACCCCCTTTATACATGCTCTTTTATTTTCTTTCTATATCATATTTATTCCATCCCCTCATTACATTCCCACACCAAATTTCCTACGGAAATTTCCCACTCTATAAAAGTTGTCATACTTTCTAGAGCTCATTTGCATCTACAGGTATTCATGTCAAAGAGAAGATCCGGAATTTGCCTATCTATGATCTATTGATTTCACTTATTAGTGCCCATCAACTGGAGAGTGGATAAAGAAGATGTGGCTTTATTTATTTATTTATTTATTTATTTTTGAGACAGGGTCTCGCTTTGTAGTTCAGGCTGGCCCTCAGCTCACTATGTAGCCCAGGCAAGCCTGGAACTCAGCAATCCTCCTGCCTCTGCCTCCCGAGTGCTGCGATTACAGGCGTGAGCCACCATGCCTGGCTCCCATTTTATTTTTATTTCTCACTTTTCATAGCCAAACTGCAGTTCAACATCACATCTGGTGTCCTATTTCATACACCAAAAATTACTGATGACAAAGAGGAATTCAGTAAATGAGAAAGAGAGACAGAGAAAGAGACAAAGAGACAGAGACAGAGAAGTTGAACACTTCTTAAAAGTCTAGAGGTGCAGCCCTACTCCTTGGTATCCAAAGGACAGGGCAATAGAGGAAATGTTTAAGAAAAGAATAAAAACAAAGACCTAGGATCAATAAATCAAAATAGACCCTTTTCTCATCCTTATGTTCTATTTCAATCTGCACTTGCTTGGGGATAAATAAGCCATTTTCTTTTCTCTGTAGTTAATTTTGTGTTCAGTGGAGTATGTAAGTATGCTTTTTAACTCTTAGAAATACAGTGTTTGTGCAGAACACAGGGAATGAAGCGATTTAAAGGAAAGATTTTAGCTTCTTTTTATCAATAATTCTATTTTTCCAAAATTTCTTAAAGCTGATACCAAATCCTAGAGAAAATAATTTTATAATACATAGTAATAAGCACAAATACTCTTAAATCTGTGCTTACTATATACTCCTTGATATATCCTCTGTTATTATGTCTCTTTTTTGACTTTTCCTCTGTCCCTCCATTCCTCCCTCTTTTCTGTCTCACAAACGCTCTCTTTATTGATACATGTGCATAAACATAACACACATACACACAATGTATGGCATATCATAACAACTCTATTAGTTTTAACCCTCATTTTGAGGCAGGATAATAGACATCAGTAATTGACTAACAAGTGAAAGTTGGTACAGTTAGAAAATGGCTGATCCAGGATTTGACTGCAAATATATATAGAGCTTTTCCAAGTCTCCCAGTCCACTTGTGTCAGTGAGGGTAGTGTTCGAGTTTGAGTATACATGTATTTACCATGGGCCACTGTGATTAAAGACATGATCTGGGGGAGGCTATATTGGGAGGGGTGGAGCGTTTGGGAGGCAGGAGCTGTGGAAGTTCCTGGGTCACTGCCGCATGCAGATTAAGCATGCAGGTCTCTTTTCATGTGGCTCTTTGTTAGCTTTTGCTAAAGGGTGGTTATGTGAGTTCAATCTCCAGTAGCAGGAGAAAGCCTGGCCACACACTTTTCTCTGTCTGCTACTATTCCAGGCATGACTGCTTCTTTCTGTACTTGCTCTTGTCATTGCTATTCATGTCCAACATCCACTGTGCTGTAAAGCAGCCCTCATCAGAGCAGAGCTGATGTGGCAACCATAAGCCAGCACTTTCATATCTGTTAGCTAAATTGCCTTTTCCTCTTTCAGTTAGCTGCCTCAGTTATTTTCTTACACTAACACAAAGCTAATGAATGCATAGCCCCAGGAAACTAATACAGCAATGTTGGCAGAATTTCTTTTAAATGTGCTTCCACGACGAAATGCTCTGAAACTTAACTGGCCCAACAAACCAATAAACTGTTCCAAGAATGCAGAGTAGTTCTCGTTCTTCAACTTAGTGTGCCTGAACTCTTAAGTCTGAGGTTAAGTTTGTTCAAATAGAACAATGTACACACTGAAATGAGATTGAGATGCAAAGGTTCTGTATCCAGGGTGAAAGTATGGTTAAAGCGAGCCACTCTCTTCACCACTGGAGCTTATTACTAGGGATATTTTCTACAAAGTTGCATTTAAGATAACAACAAAAAGTCGGCACTGACTCCTCTAATTAATGCATTTATCAAACTAGAAAATACATTTTTAGCACTTGCTGGAAGCAAAAGGAATGAAAATGAGTGAAAAAAATGGGCAAAAGTGAGGATGAAAGGGAGAAAAGGCCAGAAAGATGGGAAAAGAAGAAGAAAAGTTTTAGCTATATTTTTACCTTTAATAGTGTATTGGAACATATCTTTTGAATGAATTCAGGCAACTAAATCCATGTTTGTGAAAAACACATTACTATCAAATAGTACATTTAGCTTTTTGTTTGTCTGTTTGTTTTGAGACAGGGTCTTGCTTTGTAGTTCAAGCTGGCCCTGAGCTCACTATGGAGCCCAGGCAAACTTCAAACTCTGCAATCCTCCTGCCTCTGCCTCCCAAGTGCTGGGATTACAGGCGTGAGCCACCACGCCCAGCATTGTGGTGTGTGGTACTGATTGCTGGTGGGTGTGAGTTGCCATGCCTGGTATTGTTGTATGTGGTTATTGGGGATCACAACAGGAACCTTGTGCTTGGTAGGCAGATGCTGGAAGCACTGAGCTAAATCTCCCACCCTAAATTTAGATTTTGACTTTATTCTATTGGGAAATCTTTCACCAAGTAGGTATTAGAGATTTAGATGATGTTCCATTAGGCAATGGAAGTCACTCTGTGAGGTGCTCTGTCCTTTGCATCCAGAACAGGATACATCCATGACTGTGCTGCGCTTGTCACTGGGCTTGTTCTTGAACAAGACAAATAAGACAAAATCTCCACATATACATCAGAGGGCAGATCCTAAAAGTGGATTGATATGTGCCTCCACACCCTGTTGTGATGAGATTTTAGGAATAATAAATGACTTTTCTGTTGCTTGAAATTATGATAAATAATGAAGTACTGTATAAGTTGAAATAAGAAACATTCATTTTCAAAGAAGAATCATCCATTCTGAAACAAGAATAGATGCCAGCAACATATAAAATAAGGCTTTATTGCGGGACACCATAACTTACACATGTAATCTCTGGTCTAGGGAGGATGAAGCAGGAGGCATCAACGTTCAAAGGCTAGCCTGAGTTACTTAGTGAGTTTAAATTCAGCCCCACTACATAGTAGTTGTGTATTCCTTACATGTCACCTTGGGTTTTCTGGGCCCTGACTTCATTGTACTTGCACTAAGTAACTAATACTGGGTCATTTAATAGATATAAATGCTTATCAATATGTCTTTTTCTGTTTAAAATATTATGTGAGTCAAAGTTAGGGCACCTGAAATATTATTGCATTTTTGCATGCTGGCTATGAAACTTGCCTGTGAACTCTGAGGCTACTATAAAGTGAACAGGTTCCTGGTTCTCTTAAACATTGGTGATGTCATTTATGAGTTCTATAAGGAATCTTGATCTGTAGGTTTACTCTAATAGAAGTGATGCACGGCAGGCTGTCTTGAATATATATTTAAGTTTTTTCCCTATAGTGTTAACTATGCTTCATATTCTTTTAAATAAAGCTAATTTTAAAGAGAAAAAATATATAATGAATGTACTTGCTCACATCTTCCATATTGCTTCCAGATCACATGGGGATATATTATTTTAAAAACCTGTCTTCCAAACATGTAAAAATGCCATAGCAGCATGGAGAAGAAATATCAAGCTGTAGGAAGACTTAGGAATGCACAGATTTCTGTGCAAACCAAGAGTTTTTTTTTATCCAGCATGGCTGATGTAGACTTCAAGTGTTTGTGTTTATAGCAAACTCCAAGATGGCAGTGCCCTGCTGCTCTGGGTGCTCTGCTTGTTGAACCATAGAGGAAATTACTGCTTTGTCACTTGTGTACAAGGGAACTTGTCCTTCAAAATTTATGAAGAGATCCATCAGTAATTTTATGCTTAAATCACAATGAATAACTAAAAGAAATGATATATAATCCTTAGAGTTGTCAAAGGGGTCCATTCAAAGTTCTTTTCAAGTTCTTAAAGTCAAGAATTGTAGTTTCTGATAATATTTTTTAATGTTGCACTGTGATGTGTTGCTCAATCACTATAATTATTGATATTTTTATTATCTAAAGAATAGAGGAAAGAAATCTTTGATACTGTTCAGAGTAACTGCTAGAAAGGATATTTTGATATTCCTTGATAAATGCTCGCCAAGCTGATACAACACTTCTCATACATTTGTCCAATTCTTATGCTAAATGATTTAAATCATGGTGATAAAGTTTGAGAAACAGGTTCATAGGAAAAGGCCTTCTTCACAGCTGATAAATCACAAAGGTAAATAAGTTATGGCTCCAGTTTTCTCATCATCAGTCCTCTCTCAATCCAGACAGTGTCACTAAAACAATTTTTACCTAATGGACACTAATTACAGCCTTCATGAATGGATGTACTTGTATGCACATTTTCAGTGTTCTTTCTCTAAATATTAACTAGAGAAAGTTTCAAAACATGGTGTACTCATATTTTTGAAAAAAAAAACACTTTTAAAGTTCTGCATGATTTAAATCTTTTCCACAAATAATATCACCATTTCTACTACTTAATTAAAATTCAAGACAGAGCTATTTAAAATCTCTTCTCTGTTATTCTACTATCATTGTACACATATTGACTTACAATATGCACAGCATTATAAGTCTCAAGATAACCATATATACTTGTAAAAGAAAATCAATCCCTTGTGGCCTTGTCATCTCTAAAATAGTTTAAATGCCTTTAGCTTTCCTATAAAAATCTTTTCCTCAGTCAAATAAATCCCATTATATATTGGGCCTTCTTTTAGCTGTATAAATCAGTTTTTACTTTCTGGTTCCTGCTGGCCATCTGTACTAGCAATAAACAAGACTCATTTCTGTATAAATATCATTAAAATGTATCTATATTAAAGTTAATGTTTTCTTTGTATTTGTTTTAGACATGGGAATTCTCACTTTTTAAATAAATAAGTGCCCATATTTTAATGGGTTAAGATGAGCACAGTTGATTTCTTTTTCTTGTAATTTACTAATCCTGGCATTCTTTTCAGAGCAGGATTTCGTATGTTAATTCAGAGACTCCAACTCCTTTTCTTTGGTGGCTTGATTTTTCTCCAGGTTAGCAATGATGCAGAACTCCAAAACTCTTCCACTAGATACACAAGGAGAAACTATTTGTGAACTAAAAATAAGATCTTATTTGTCTTTTTAAATCCTCATGTCAAGGGAATAGTTACATTTGTCTGAAATACATGATATGTGACTGAAGGGGAAGTTCAAGCCAGCCTGGGTCAAGTGCACCACACGTAGATCTCATAGCACACTATGAGAGCCCGTAAGAAAGAGGAAAATTGACCACACCCTCTCCTGTATGTAGAGACTTACCTATAGCTGGCGGGATGACTCCTGCTTCCCTTGGTCATGATTCCTTTGTTCATCCAAGAGCTGACCATATTAGGTAAGATATACTATCCACCCTATCAGAGCTAACCGTATTAGATCAGCCAGTCAGACGTAACCACGTTGTCTCTGTACACTTTCAAAATGCTGGGATTATAGGAATGTGTCACCTTGCTTGGCAGTGTTGGGATTTTGAGACCAAAATTTTTGAGCACTGCTACAGGATGACATTATAGATTTTTCCATCCAGGTAGTGATAAATGAAAGAGGACAGGAAAGACATTAAGTGTGTCTTTCCCTTTAGGAAAAAGGTGCAGCAAATCAGTTCTGCTGCACTCCCATGAGCATATGGTCTCTGGAAAACAGAACAACACATTCTTACCTGGCACCACTAAGACTACCGAACTCCACTTTGGAAATAGGAACACAGATCTTGTAAGCAATCACAGATGCCATTTCCAAAAATCTACAATTGTTACAATAATTACTTTCCTGTAAAAGTATTATACTATATTAAAGAACAAGACTTGATCCAGGTTCCTACATTCATATTCTTATCATTCTTAGATAGTAGATTACCTATAAGGTAGATTAATAATTCTTCTTTAATTAATTAAGTTCTCTTTAAAGAGGAAGGTAAGCAACTTGAACAAATATGTTGACTGACTACTGAACAACATTGTAAGGGCCATAGGGATGAGTTTATCATACAGTGCAGGGACTGCCATGAAGTAAGTGCTGCACAGGCTATGCACTGAACATCTTTGACAACTGCAGAACTTGTTAGGATTTTAAGTCCAACCATTTTTTCTTAGAAAACTGTTCATCCTGACGTTATAGTGTTTCCAATAAAAGATGAATCTTTTATTTAGGGAAAAAAGATTTAATTTAGCCAATTTATCCAGTGGTTCCATACATGCCATCAACAACCCTATTTGTTTAGTCCATGAAGGTAATCATTATTTTAATGTTTATTGTTCTACAAGGAACCTAAATTAGTCTGAAGCACAGTGAAAGCTTAATAGTTTTGTGTTGCACGGATACACACAAACCCTGAACATGCTTTGACATATAACTAGAAGGATGTTTATAATGGTGCAGTTCAATTCTCTGTTTTTGACCTTGAGCCAGTCAACACTTTTCTTAATACCTTCACAAAAGACAGAGAAATCCTGATGATTAAATTCTCTCATGACCTGAACCTGAGAGGGCTATCTAATGCAGTTGATGACATTATTAAAGTTCAAAAGTAAAGGTGGCAATATAGAACAAGGATTCAAAGTTTACTAAGACACACTGCACATAGGCTCAAAAAATCAATTTCATAACTATGTGCTTTAAAAGACTTCATAGAATGTGGTTTATGTGGAAATGTTTAAATTTTTTTGTTGATTAAACTTATGAAAGAAATGAATCATATCAGACAGTACTAAAGCTGATAATGATTAATGGGAGTAAAATGCCCAAACTTAACAGTAAATTAAACAAATGTTACATTTGTTATTCTATGTCTTTGGTATTGTACCACTTAAGATGCCATGTTTTAAAATCTATTTTTAGTTGATTTGTTTCATTAGTTCATGTTTTCAGTATGAAATGATCACATTCATTATGCGGCATGTACACATATACACAACATGTCTTGATTATTTTTTGTCCCCTTCTTTCTTCCCCCCTATAAACCTTCTTCTCTCTATTTCCCAAAATGCTCTACTTCTGGTGGCAGGCTGGCTCCTTGCACACAGTGGAAGTTACTGTGTGGCCTCTGCTGCACTTACCCAGACCTCCCAGGGGTGTATGGATGTTCCTGGGTCTGCTGGTCTGGGTCTGGTGGCAGGTGGGCTGCTTGCAGGCAGTGGCAGTCACTGTGCAGCCTCCGCTGTGCTTACCCAGACTGGGATATACACAAAAGAATTATAAGATTCATATCACAGCATCATATGTGCATAGCTAAATCTTGGAAACAACCCAAATGTCCATCAACTCTAGAATGGATAAAGAAGATGTGGGTTTTTAAAAAATAAAATGGAGTCTTACTCTGCCATAAAGAATTATGATGTTGAATCATTTATAATCAAATGGACATACCTTCAGGACATACTCATAAGGAAAATAAATAGGTCACAGATGTGTAAATATATATTTTCTCTGGTATGAAAAA
Source organism: Thryonomys swinderianus (assembly GCA_004025085.1). Taxonomy (NCBI): domain Eukaryota; kingdom Metazoa; phylum Chordata; class Mammalia; order Rodentia; family Thryonomyidae; genus Thryonomys; species Thryonomys swinderianus. Next base: position 13,877 of record PVIC010010538.1, read on the forward strand.
CAAGTTATAAATGTGTTCTAGAATGCATGATTAATTTTTTAAATAGTAAATATTCAAAGGTGTAGGGTAAATAATGAAGAAAGAAAAAGTTGATGGTAAAAAAAGGAAACAATGCTTGTATATATGGGGGTGGGGGAGTTAGGGTGGGTAGGGGAAGGGGGAAAATGAGAACTAAGTCATGTCATATACTGGTATAAATACTCAATGTGTAGTGTAATTGTGATGTGTACGTATAATGTACCAATAAAAAAAGAAAAGCTGTACTTCAATTTTGTCTTCAATTCTTTTATTCTTCAAATCGTTTTCCTTTCCTCCTTTGTCCCATCACTTGTTCACATTTGAACAAGTTTTTCCTACTTACTAATATCTATCCTCCATTTTATTCCTTATTTATACTTTGGGTTTCTCACACAAATGAAATAATGCAATGTTTAAACTTATGTGCTTGATTTATTTCACTTAAAACTATGGTTTACACATCCCTCAAATTTATCCTTCTTTAGGGCAGAGTAGTACTCCATTATGTATAAATAGGTTCTCATCTAGCTGTCTGTTAAAGGGCATATGATCTGTTTCCAAAATGTGGCTATAATAAATTGTGCTGCTACAAACATGGGTGTGCATGTGTCACTGGGGTATGGTGTATATAACACTTCCAGGAAGACAACTAGGAGGGAAACTCTGGATTAAAAGCAACTGCTAGTATTAGTTTTGTGAGATATCTCCATACAGACTTGCCTCGAGTTTTTCTAGAGGAGCGTTTTTCCTTAGAGAAACCTTCAACTACTTTTTTTTTTTTTTTGAGACAGGGTCTCGCTTTGTAGCTCAGGCTGGCCCTGAGCTCACTATGTAGTCCAGGCAAGCCTTGAACTCAGCAATCCTCCTGCCTCTGCCTCCCAAGTGCTGGGATTACAGGCTTGAGCCACCAAGTCTGGTATCTGTGGTATGAGATACTGATTGTCAGTGGGCATAACACGCCCAGTATTGTTTTATGTGGTTACTGGGTATTGAACCAGGGACCTTGCACTTGCGAGGCAGGCGCTGGAACCACTGAGCCAAATCTGCAGCCCATCAACTACTTCTTTTCACTTTCAGCAGAGTTGCTCTACTAATGAGAAAATATGAAGAGCATAATCACACCTGTCACCATGAGCAGCACTCCCAGGATGCTGTGTGGCTACAAAACATGCAGGTGTACAGCCCATCAGGAAGGATTCACATATCACTGGATAGGAAAGATTTTACTCCCATAAGGAAGGGACCTTAAAACCAGCTTTAGCAGTGAGCAATTTTCCTATGTGGTCAGCAAGTTTCCGCACAGGTGACACAGGTAGATGGTTTGTAGGGAACAAAGCCTAGGTCTCTCCCTTTGGGGAACAGATATAGCAATGCAGTTGGCCAGGGGCTGTACAATGTACATATTTAAGCAGGAAAAAAAAGAGTATGTGTCACTCCTATAACAGAAAAGAGCATACGCCAAAGCTGGAGATTCTTTTAAAATCTATTGAGATGGACTCTGATACTACTCATCATATGCCTTTCCCTACCATCTCAGTCTCCATCAATTCCTAACACAGGATTCTACAATTTTTAACATGTTCATGAGGTCATTTTACTTACAGAAGGGGCATCCTATTAGCAAGGATATCCAAAAGATGTATGTAATAAAGAATGTTTCTTTTTTAACAGTACTATCAAAGTTACCATGTGCAGAGAACCCCTGAACCAAGCATGTCTTCTTTCTGTCACTTTTAATCATTGGTCTGCTCTAGAAATAAATTCAAAAATTAAATGGCAGTTGATTTTAGCTAATTGCATTTGTTTCCCTCACAAAGTTCACAGATTAGATTTCTCTAAAAAATGAACTGAAATGATGTTCAGAAAAGGAGAGGATTGAAATTCTTCAATATTAAACATATTGATGCATAGGCTATAATTAAACTCATTGAAAATTATAGAAATAGCACAAAGGGTCCTTTCCCTTTCAGAATTTGCTGGAGGACAATGAAAATAACAATGGTTTTAAATCAATGAGTCCCAAGAAATTTTATGATTGTGTGAGATAGAGCCAAAGTAAAGAATTAATTCTATGTTACAAATACCAACTCTAACTAAGATGTTCCAGTTGTACAAATATTTCACACAGCAAGGAGTAACTCATACATAGCAGACAGTAAATTTACCTGATGACGAAGTGTAATCTCAGCCTGGAAATTTAGCCAAATATGAATCCTTTTTAGCCAAAATAGGAATTATAAAATCATTCTCATACTGACATACAGCAGCCAAATAAAGTTACTGTTGTTCATGTCATAGCTTCCTATGGAATTTGAAACATAAAAATACTAGAAACAGATGGAAGGAGAATTTCAATCTACAGTAACCTTATTTCATTTAAATTCAAACAGATTAAAATATTTTAAAATAGACAAAGATAGCAGCCAAATAAAAATGAGAAATTATAGCTTATAATCTTATTATGAAGAGAAAGCAAATTCTATAGAATCTCTCTAAGGACTTTGAGTCAAAGTCAAGACATTAAAAGTTTAATACTAATATCCTTAATAACACAGAAACAACTAATTCTACACTGCAGTTACAGTAGATATGAGGAGAAACAGAAACCTCTAATAAGAAGAGATACTAACATACATCTTTCAGTATAAGATAGATCAACTGTACAATAGACAAGTAAAATGTTATAAATGTAATCAAATCTTTAATCATAAAAAGAGCCTATGTCCTCTCAAGTGCACAAGGAGTGTTCCTAAAAATTGACCATGTCCACATATTGGTACAAATTCACCAATGTTTTGTGTGATTGTGAGCTGTGTATATAATGCGCCAATAGTTTACTGAATAATGAAAAAAAACTGACCATGTCTATGAAAAATAGAAAAAAAAACCCTCAATTCCAAACATTGAAAATAACACAAGTAGCACTATTGGTCTTATGAAAAAATAGAATATATTAAAACTGAACATAAAATTTCACTGGGTATGATTTTCTATTTATTTAATTTGTAAAATATCTATAATTGCATTAGAATATATTTTACTCTAAGGAAAATCAATAACTTCATATTGTGGGTAAATGTACCTAAGGTAGTACAATTGAAAAGCCCAAATATATCTACTGATTTTATATACACATTTTACCTTTATATCCAACACGCCCCTATAATGTCAAGGATGATGTAAATGTAATAAAGTCAGTTGAGAATGTTGGGTCAGTTTCCCCAAAAGTCGATGCTGAAACAGGAATACACAGGCGTATCTTGTTTAGTACACCCACTACCTCCAAGAAGCAGAACCAGTAAATGAATACAGTGTAGATGACAGTATGGAGAGTTCTGCAGATGAGAATTTTACCATGATTCCACAGGGGAAGAGAGAAGTACAAATCAGACTGTGGGAATTTTCTGTACAATGTGTAGGAGAAATGATTCCATAGCAATGGCTTTCCAAAGGCCTTGCTGGAAACAGTAATTCCTAGGCAGTGCTGTCTTCGTGATGTGAGAATGGAAGAGCTCCCTGGATAGTATGAGCACTGTGTGTGAACCAATACTGGACAAGAACTGATCATTACAAGAACATGGTGATGGCTGATGGGAAGATGAGTGTTCATTGTATTGTTTTGTGTACTCAACACACAAGTTGCTTAATATCATCCCTCTCCCAAAAGATTTGAATAATGAAACATTTTCCATAAAGTAATTAAAAGACTTTTCAAAATATTTCTAAGGTATGGTTTGGGAGGTCGATTTGTGTTTTGTCCATTGCACTACTGGTGAGAATAAGAGAGGTGTTGGAGAAAGTACAAAGCAGAGCTCTTTAGCTTAAGAGCCGTTTTTTTCTTCCTGGATCCGTGCCACATCACACACTCCAACTTCCACCCAAAGAGCTATTACTCCCACTGATGATCACAGTCAACAATTATGACCCGCCAACTTCTTTAGGTTATAGAGGTGCTTACTGAGAAGAATCATTTCCAGCTTAATTACAATTTGCATGAAAGAGACAAAAGTGGGTATGTTTCTCTTGATGGATCAACTGAAGGATACCTCAATATCAAGAAAGAAGGTAATAGTCATTCTCCATACTCTTTGGACACAACAGTTCACCTGTACCTTTATTCCTTTCCATTCAATGCATTTTCAGGAACAAGTAATAAGAAGATTTTCCAAAAAAGATACTTATTTACTTCACAAAATTTGAGTTAAAACCAGACGTGGTGGCACTAGTAATCTCAGCACTCAGGAGACTGAGGCAGGAAACTTGTCCGGAGTTTGAGGCCAACCTGGTGCTACATAGCAAATTAAAATAATTTAAGATAAAGCAATTAATTTTAATACTATCCCATCCTGAAAACAAATAAGAACAATTTGGGCATAAATAAGTCTACCTTTTCACAAACAGAATTTTTCAAACAGCAGTTTACAACCTAAAAAAAATGTCTCTGCCCTCCCCATGTCTTATAGAAATGGACAACACCCAGTTGTCTGATTTTCACTTTTATTATCTGTAAGATTGAGATAATAATATTTATATCCAAATATTATTATGAAAATTAATTCAGTCACTAAGAATCTTAATAATATAAAGTCTGATTCAGATATATGCATATACCCTTATTCCGAATTTGGTACTTTAACAAAATACAAAGTACATATGCATTAGAATGTAGGTCACTGAGATAGTCATACTATTGTTTTTATCCATTTTAGAAGACATTGTTTCATAAAAATTTCAGAAAGGGAATATTGTGTAAAATTTTCCCTTTTATCTCGGTCAGTGTACCATATATTTTTCACTAAATTAATGTATTTATTTTAAAAGTTTATCCAGAAACAAGGACAAGAGAATATTTTTCATTTTTCTGAGGGGTTAAGGTTTTCTTCCTTGGCCTATTCTTGAGCAACAAGGAAATTGTAAACAGTTGAATCATGCTGAATACTTTTTCTAAATGACCAACTAAAAATCTATTGACTTGAGTATGACCAGTTGCCCAGATCTTTCAATAACCCACCTTCCTCACAACTCTCCATTAACTCATACTCCCCAGTTTCCCTTTGAACATTGGACAGTTTTCCTATGGCTTCTTTAATAAATTATCATAAACTTGGTGTTTTTGGAACATAGATTCATCCTCCCACAGTTCTTCTGTAGGCCACAAGTCTGAATCATGGTACTAACAACTCTTTTAAAAGCTCTAAAAATGTTCTCCCTTTTGCATTTTTTGGAGACAGGATCTACTTTGTACCTCAGGCTGGCCCTAAACTTATTATGTCACCCAGTTTAGCCTTGTACTCAGGGCGATTCTCCTGCCTCTACCTCCCAAGTAGTATTACACGTGTGAGCCATCACATCCAGCTTTCTTTTGCATTTTCTGATAGTCTCTGGTATCCTTTGACTTACAGCAGAATAAATTCTATCTTTTCCTCAATAAGCACATGACCTCATTCCCATTTCCTGTATCTCAAACTTCTCTCTTTCATTTTATCTATAAAAACAATACCATTAGATCTCACCTACATTGAGAATTTTTCTGCTTCGAGAGCTTCAATTTAATTTCATCAATAAAAATTATATTTCCAGATAAAACCACACTCATGTATGATAAGTGTTAAGTCTAGGATATATATTTTAATGGGGGAACAACATGAAAATTATTATAAGGTAAGTGAGACAAAAGGAATGATGTAGGTTAATATCTCCATATGGATGAATTCTTCCTACACTGCTGCTTCTCTTTTCTCTTGATCTTGAGCAGTATCTTTTGTTATCTAGTGGTTGCTTAGCCCACTTGCTTCTGTTTCATAGTCTGTGTAATGTGAACTGCTAAGTTTACCTCTTCTAAACTGACTCATAATCTGGAAGAAAACAGCCTAGAAATCCTCTTCCCCTAAAATCCCCAAAGGCAGCATCAGATAGAAGCTGATACTTAGGTAATGCAACATCTCTTCCATTAGACATAAACCCAAAGAGGAGAAAATGAGGACATGCTTGTAGTTCCTTAAATTTATTCCTACTCTCTTTTTGCTTTGCACTGACCATCAAGGATATGAAAATTTTGTCATGTCATTTATTTATCTGATATCTTTTCATTTTAGAAAAAGAAAAAGAGACACAAAGAGTATATTCTCTATACACCAAGGCAGTTGTCTGAAATATTAAGCAGGCTAACTACTGATGTAATTGATAAATAAATTTAAGAAGCCCTTTTCCAAACTCATCTGGTTGGCTCAAAAGCCAAGTATACCTTTCTGTCAGATCACTGTAGGCATCACGGAAAGTTAAAGATTCTGTTGGGTACTGCTCTCCTTTACCATAGTAGCGTTGCTAATAACATCCCATGCCACCTTCATACACTCTTACTTTGCCCAGCCACTGTGGAAGGTGGGTATTTGGGCTAATAGTGACCTAAAAAAGTTATATTCAATCTGTTAGCATTTAAATAATAAAAGAAACATGAAATGAAAGACACAACCAAAACATGACCTTAAAAATAAGAGGAAGGATGCTGGGCGTGGTGGCTCAGGCCTGTAATCCCAGCACTCGGGAGGCAGAGGCCGGAGGATTGCTGAGTTCAAGGCTTGCCTGGGCTACATAGTGAGCTCAGGGCCAGCCTGAACTACGAAGCGAGACCCCATCTCAAAAAAGGAAAAAAAATAAGAAGAAGGAAATAAGAAATAGAACTAAAGGACTTATCCTAGAATCTGAAAAGCTTGCAGATTCCAAATCTCTGGCAACTTTTCCTTTTCAGTCCCCTTTCCTTGGCCCTTTTCTCCCGTGTTCCTTCTTCCTGTCCTCTCAGGGGCTCCTCAGAAAGCTTTCCTTCATGGACCCAGCCGTACTCGCCTCTGGAAGGTCTTCTGGGCCAGGTCAGACGAGCCTTCCTGCTACAGATTCACCAGCCGCTCTGCATCAGTGCTGACATCTCATATTTTGGGCTTGCTTTTCCTGCACACTCAGCAAGCACCTGCTTTTCCTCAGCTGCAACTTAATGGCATTATCTCAGAGCTTTAGTGTGACTTTAGATTAAAAGTTCACCCATTGTGGAGCTTTTTGTACCTGGGATTGGAGGGAAATTCAGCTAGAGTGAGAAAGTTTTCCTTCCATAGGTAGGTTGGAGGAGGGGTGAGAGGCTTAAACTCTCTCTGTGCACATGCCTGACACAGCTCTATAGCACGTGTTCAGCTTTAATCAGAAGATTTCTGCACAGTCTCAAGTCCTAACCTCGGCCTACAGCATGCAGTGCTCACTGTGCCTTATCCTGTAAAATCATGGAACGCTTGGGTGCACATATGCACAGCAGCTGCCTTTACAAAATGGGTAAAAATGGCACTTCAGGGCCAAAGCTTCCCCCCTGTTTAAGGCTGCCTCAGGCTTGTATTGCAGTTAATATTTTTCTTTAAGATCAGAAAAGTGTGGTATTAGTTACTTTGCCTATAATACATCAGCTAGATTTAAAAAAATATAATAGTAGAGAGTATTGGGGCTAGACAGCATTTATGGAGGGAGTCTATGCTTAGATAGCTCATACATTTCTTCCTCTATAGACCACATGTGAATATTTTATGAATTTCAAAGGAAAAATGGGGGAAACATTCAGTCATCATAGAAAAAGACCATGAGTAAATTTGAGCTGAAAACAAATGATGAAGAAAAGATAAAAGAACTAAGTTATTAATGCAGTATGTTCTGTTCTTTGATTAGCTTATCTACCCAAGTAATCAGATACTGGTAAATAAACAGCTTCTTTTAGATTACTGGGGGAGTGACCCTTCCCTTAAAATCTACAGTTTTAGTTTCATCTCCTTTGCCAAGTTTGTTTACTGTTTATTTAGCACTTGGGAAAATAAAGCCTCTGCTGAGGCTAGTTACTTACATGTTCTAACTTGAGTTTAATTTTAACCATGGGGCATTTTAGCTCTGAGAAGAAAAAAAAAATTGATTCTAATCTTTTGAAAACATTCCTTTACTACTGCTCAAATTAATTATTGTAAGAATAGTTCTACCACTATATTAAAATACAATCACCTTTGATTATTGTAAGCACAGTACTACTATATTAAAATACAATCACCTTCTCAATGTCAATTGCAATCACAACATGTATATAAAATGTACCAATAAAATCAGTTTTAAAAAAATAATGCCCTTACTTTTTCTGGCTTCATGACAATGTTCATAAAGTGCTTAATATTCATGTAACATGCTACCTCACCCTGTAATATCACTATATTTATGGAAAGAAATTGTAATCCTCTTTACTGGCTCAGGTTAATTCCAATAAAATATTAAATCCATTTTCTAATCTAAATGAGTTCATTAGGAGAGGCATGGTACTGAGAATACCAAACTCTCTACAGAGTTCAGCTTCATTACATTTCCGCACTGTGCGTTTTCAGAGCTGTTGTACTACATTTATGAGGATTTATCTGTACTGTTCCAAAAACATTCATCCTAATTCTACTCCTTCTGTGCATGCTAATCATGAATATTTTAAGTGGAAATACTAAGCTTGTAGCCAATCTCATCCCCAGATGGGTTCAAGTTATGATTACAGAAGCAAATTTGCCATAAGCACTCATAGAACAGCGCCAGTGAGGAGGAAATGAAGGTTTGGAGCTAGACTTTTTAAAAAATGACAGTTTGAGACAGAGTAGGAATGCCATAGATGTTACAGGCAAAAAAAAAAAAAAAAAAGGAGCGAGTGAGTTTTCCAGATCATGGTATCTCTGAGAGATCTTCAGGAATTTATAAGTGGACTATCCAAAGAATTTTAAAACAAATGCAGAAATTATATCATTAGTTTTAAATTTTTGGCATTCCATAAAGTCCGTAATTCAGAGGTGAACTCCACATTTTTCAGGCCATTACATTTGCAAAGCTCTAGTCCACTAAGCCTTCTATTTAAAACCAAGAATTGGCCTTTCAGGAAGAAAGACAAGACCAATCTGGGATGTTCAGGTAGTAAGTAATTATACAGACCCCAAATATCTGCCCATAGAGTGTTCAATTTTTCATATATCTAACAGTTTTTCTTGCTCTTGCACATAGAAGAAAAATAATTTAGTGATGTGGTTTTTATTTTACATAGCATAAACATCAGCACGAATTTCATAGTCACCTCTCAATATGTCTGAAGTAATAGCCTAATAAAGCCATTTAATCTATATTTGAGACATATAATTAACACAAGGTTTCTTAAATGACAGATATCTACCTATTTTTAGTGAAAAATGCAATGAAGATTAACAAGATATGAGTTATTTCTGAGGGCTGGTTATTAGTGCTAACCGGAGTTATTTGTTCATCTACCTAAACTCTGTAATACGTTGTCAGCCTAAAATGAAATCTAGCAGCCACTGGTTGTCACTGTTGTACCACAAAATAGCAGTTGCCAGTATATTCTTTCAATGGACTGCCTTTGAAGAAGAAAGTTTGAAGTGCTGTATTTTACTGTTTCAATTATTATTAAGGGAGAGCACAGAAACCTGTTCTGAGGGCCCATTGATTTCAGATGAGTACTTTGATGTGAGATCTTGCACCCCAAACTACTATTGCATAACATGGATGGGTGAAATTAAAATTTGATAATGTACCTCAACAAATATCCTCTGTATTTAAAGTTCATGTGAGATATATGCTATGTCTCTTAATTAAAACATGCACTCCTTCATTTAAACTAAATATTATTATGTTAATGCCTACAGTGTATAATTGGTTACTTCTAGGCTTAGATACATTAAATAAATGAAGAGTTTCTTAATGACTTAGCTTATAACATTTTTAACTAGTAGATGAGTAGACAGACCTGACATAATCTTCCCTTTTCCCAAATCTGATTAAAAATACAGGACAAGAAATCAATCAGATCTTGAAAATAAAATCCCAAAATATTCTTCTGTGTTTGAAATTAATTAGGTACTCTGATGCAGTGGGCTAGGATCAATAAACATCAATGATGGTAGTGTTAAAGGTAGGAAGGGCTGGCAAGAAATCAGCTTCATATTCATAATTATAAGATGATTATCTACTCGATGAAATTAAAGGTTAAAATTGGACCATCTGCTTTAGGAAAATTCAGAGAGAGAGAGAGAGAGAGAGAGAGAGAGACAGAGAGAGAGGGATCTTAAAAGATAAGAACAGTGACTTTCAACAATCTTTCAAGTTTGGAAAACTATACTTTTTTTTTTTTTTGAGATAGGGTCTTGCTTTGTAGCTCATGTATCACAGGCAATCCTCGAACTCAGCAATCCTCCTGCCTCTGCTTCCTGAGTGTTGACATTACAGGCTTGAGCATTTGTGGTATGTGGTACAGATTGCTGGTGGGCCTGAGTCACTATGCCTGGTATTGTTGTATGTGGTACCGGGGATAAAACCAGGGACCTTGTGCTTGGTAGGCAGGCACTAGAAACACTGAGCTAAATCTCTGGCCCTGGAAAACTACACTTCTTTACTTCCCTTTTTCTTTCATTTTTCCTTAATATTAGACATAAATTATAATTGGAAGAAATTAACCAAGACACACACACACACACAAAAGAACAAATTACTATTTTCTATATGGTTAAGTGGAAAAAAAATAAGCATTTGTCATATTTTTGAAATTTTTCTCAGGATTAAAGAAGGTAAAGATATAGAGACTACTTTAGTCACACTTTCTTATATAGGGATATGTTTGCATTAATATGTAAGTATTTTCATTCACCAATTTTTGTCTTAATACAGAAAATGCTAATAATTTACTCTTCTACAAAGATCCAATCAACTTGAGGAAAGTCTCAAATGAAGGTATTTTATCCCCAAATAAAATCACGTAAATACCGCTTCTCGGCCTTTTGGCTAAGATCAAGTGTAAAATCATGTAAAGAAATCCTAATAATACCTAGTGATATCTGCTTATAGAAACTTCAAATAATGCTATGTAAGTCTTCTGTTTTTTAAAGTGTAAGAAAGAAGAGTTACAAAATAATCTTTGTGTTGAAGAATAATCCCTGTACCGTATACAACCTATAGGACTAGAACATCTTGGTACAACCTTTTTAAAACATATTTTCAAAGATTTTGAAATGATTAAGAGCTTCAAACTCTGAAAGTCACTCTTTTTGTTTCATTAAAGAAAAGAAATATATGACAGCAGCACTGTCAAATTATACCTTTCCTTGATAAATAGAATCAAAGAAGTAAGGTTATAAAATATTACTTGGAGGAGCAGCCCAAAATAGAAAGAAGTATTATTTTGCATGTAATAATATAACTGCGTATTTATAATTAAATATTTCATAAATGACAAGGAATAGAATCACTTATTCAAGAACTAGCGCTTCTGAAAACCTGTGATAGAAGGGGTTCTCATTAAATATATGAAAAATGGCCAAAATGAGACAAAAACCTTATTTTTTCCATCTTGTGACAGGTCCTATATCACTGTCCCATGGGGTGATTTTTTTCCCTGGATATTCTCAGGTGGATAGTAAATGACTTGAGGAAAGTTTCTTTGTCTTCAAATTCTTTGCATCCACAGAATACTCAGCTCTACTCATGTAACAGGTGTAGATTACCCATTTAGTGAATTCAGAACTGAATTAAGCATGTAGTACATACTTTCCTAAGGCCATAGATAGCATTTAGGGCATGGTTTAATATTCTTTACACATTTAGGGTGGGGTACAGTTGTGTATACTTAATAACTTTCAATTTAATGCTTAAGATAATATTTGTTATCTAATTAAGTTGGATACTGCTTTCATGTCCTCTGAAAGAAATTCAGTGATTAGGTTGCCTTAATCAAAAGAGAAATTAAAAACTGGCAGGGAAAGAGGAAGGCATGAAGGTACAATGTAAACACTGTCATTGAAAGATCAAGGCTGTGCTGGCTTCAAATCTCTCCTTCTTTATAAAGCTATAGGTTCCCTCCAGGTTGTAGGATGATCTGAGCCACACAGCTACATAATTTTTGACTTGCCTGGTGGCAAGGTGGAAACATGAGTATTCTCTCCACAGGGGAAGGAAGTTGTAAACACAATTCTACCTCATTCCTTTCTTTAGGAGCATCAAATGCTAGTATGAAGTAGATAAGGATTTAGTCTTCACTGACTACAGTAGCATTCCAGACAAAGTAGAATACACAGGTGAGAGCCTTAATACTTAACACTAGGGAGATGAAAAGCAAAGTTCTAGCTTGTTTGAAGTATTCCATTTTTAGCTTTCTTTTACCTTACAAACGGACTAACAGAATAACAAAAAAGTGTTTTGACCACATTCAAATTTGCTAAGGTTTCCTCACCAATGAGTTGAGTAGTCATAGTGCTACCCAAAACAAAAATGGTGAAGTTTACAGGTGTTGAGTAGGTAGTTCCAGAATAAGGGAACACAGAAGACAGTTTGAGTCCTGGAGTGGACTGATATGAATGCTTTCCCTATTGATGCAGAGCACTGGGGGACAAACAGTGTGGTATACAGTAAATATAGAGCAAAATATTTAATTTTTTTCTCTCTCTGTGTATATGTATATATCTGTGTATGTGCATTTTGGAAGGTGATTGGAGGATGGTAGTGTGACACTCATCACTGGATTAATCTACAGATGAATTTATACTAAATGTGATGCTGGGAGGTGAAGCCTGGTTGGAGGAGGTGGATCAGTGTGGGCATGGCCTGGAAAAGTTCACCTTTCTTCCTCCTCGCTTGATCTTTCTCTCTTCCTTCTGCTTCCATGTCATGATCTGTTTTTCTTCTGCCATCCCCTCTGGATGCCACCCTGTCTTGGACCCAGCTGACTATGATTTGAAATCTCCACATAATGAGTTAAAATAAATCTCTGCTCATTTAAATTGTGTCTGGTATTTTATTCCAAGAAGGGAGAAAGTAACTAAGACAACTCTAAGCTGGAACATACCTATAATTTTTGTCTTGATTGTTGATAAATGTTATATGTAGAAGATATCTAGATGAAATATAGAATTTATTAATAACTGCATGATAAAGTTGAATAGCAAATAAAATTGAAATTAAAACCAGTTTAAAATAATTTTTAAAATATCTTCCCATTGTAATTCATTTGATATAATGTCTCCAGTTGGACATTTCTTTTTTTTAAAAAGAGTGATATATAACTAATTCTGATAACTGAGTTATTAAATGATATCTTAAACAAGATCTTTAAACTTAAAGGTATTAATACCGTGAGTTATATATAATGTATCTATGACTCAACCTAGATATTTTAAGGTCTCTATCTTGTGTTAATCATTTCTCCCTGTGAACTAAAGTATTTACTACTTAAAAATAGAAAAAAAGCCCCAATATTTCAACATATGTAAGAACTGTTCTCTTCTGAGGAGTCAATATATAGGAAGAAAATGAAGTAGTTAATTGTGCAAAAGAGAGAGCTACCTAAAGTAAAATACAAAATCAGTCTTCACTGACTCCCAGCTTATCCCCCATTTCTCAGGGTGCTATCTTCACTGAGCTTGTGCCCCTCAAGCAAAGCCAGGCTAACCTTACTGCAGTGATTAACAACCACTCAGATACGCCAAGCTTTGTCCAGAATCTTCCTCCAGCTCCAAGTTTTGGAGCTAGGTTATTTTCTTCAGAGATCCTGGGAGAGATTACATGTCATATTATACCAGAATCTTCACTCTGGCTGTTCATCTTGTCTCTTTACCCACAGTAAAAATGCCTGAGTCTTATATTCCAAGAAATTATCTCTGTGTAGTAAAAATGCCTGAGTCTTATGTCCCAAGAAACTGTTTATATACAATAAAAATGTCAAAGCTATTTCAGAAGAAAATATCTTTCTACTTTTTAAGATGGTTTTTAGCCAAAAAGACCAACTGTTATATAAAGGGAAAAGTGACAGCCATTCCCTTCTCTTTTCGTCCATAGAATTTAAACATAATTTCAATATATTTTGATGACCATGGAAATTTAAAAAAAAAACAGGAGAAGCTAATTTTAACCTTAGGATATAATACAATAAGGGTAAGAATATTTGGTAGGCTCTTTTTTGAAAACTGATTGGGGGTAAAGTTATTTATCAAGACAGTTTTTATAACTGTGATGTACATAGTTACAAAATCAGAGTTTGTGTTTATAATTTTGACTAAAATATTAAAGCCAGAATCATATTATTTTAACTCACTTTCAGAGTGTTAACTTTGTATTCCATCCATCAGTTATTCAAATAATTTTTCAATTTGTCCCATATTTCACTGTGTGATGAATAGATTTATAGATATAAGAAATACTATGTATTGAAACTCTTCTTCTCTGACTTCTACTAAAAACAGAGAAAGAAAGAGGGAAAAAGACTCTGTCATTGTTCTTATCTCAATACTGCCAAACAGACAAACTTGAAATATGAGAGATTTTCTTCCTTCTTGGAAATGGTTTTCAGCTTAAAGGCATTTGACCTGGAGTGAGGTTATATTTCAGTCAGCCTACTGAATGGTATCTAGAGAGGCCCGTCAGCAGGAGCTTAGCAGAAAAATGTGAGTGAAAGTTCAAGTGCCTGGTAGCTGAGAAAGCCAGAGGAGGCCAAACTGACTTGAATATCAAAGTTAAATTCTGTCAAAATGGCTAAAAGTCACTTCCAATACAAGGCCTCATAGGAAGTCATTAATTGAGGAAGTTCAAATAATAGTTGACTTCTGTGACCAAAGACCACCCTAGAAAGCTTTGAAATAGTTCCTTGGGATATAAGACTCAGGCGTTTTTATTAGGGGGTAAAGGGATAAGAAGCATGGGCAGAAGGTGTTGGTGTAAGGTGATATAAAACTTTTTCTAGCATCTCTGATGCAAATAACAGCTCAGAAGCCAAAAGCTTGACAGAATCTGGTAGGATGGTATAATATATGAGAAGAAGTCTCAGGAATTTCATTCCAGACATCTAGCCAAGATATTTATGAATAGGAATCAATTATAAATTGATGATATAGATGCTATAGATAATGCCAGGCTATCTATCTATCAGTACATTCTTTTTTAAAACTTTTTGAGACAGGGTCTCACTTTGTGGTTCAAGTTGGCTCTGAACTCACTATTTAGCCCAGGCTGGCCTCAAAGTCATGCCACTCCTCCTCTGCCTTTCAAGTGCTGGGATTACAAGCATGAGCCACCACACCCTGCCCAGTCTGCATATTCCAAAGATGTTATTTTCTAAAATGTATTGAAATCATCCGGAAAGAGAAAATGTTTATAACTCACAGATTTGCACTGGGTTAATCAAAACAGGAGGTGTCCCAAGGATATTCTTTTCTGATTTTGGAGATCAGGGCCTAGAAACCATCACTGTCTGATTCTGTACTACTTTCTTCCTTCAAATTGAGAAACCTGCCCTGGGGATGGATGCTCATAACTGTGGTCTGCTGGACCACTTGGCAGCAATTCTCAGTCAATTTCTGTAAATTGAGCTTCATGGTGCCCTCTGAATGCTTCCCGCACTAGATTGCAGGGGTTCCAATGCTGTTCAGTGCATAAGACTTTCACCTTGCACTGCCTTCCAACATAGTTTGGTCTGGATAAGTTGAGAAGTATACTTCATTTTTATTAGTTTGGTAAAACTTTCACCAGCAGAGCAAGTAGGAGTGCTTTTCAGGTTTAGGGGAAGATAGAGAAAAATAGTCAAAGGAGGAGTTATCTGCTTCTGGGTTTGAACAACTGGAAATTCAAACTGCCCCACTTCTAGCCCAAGGCTTTTCTTTCATGGTTTTTGAGATTGTTTTAAGATATTCTTCAGGAAAAACTATCAGATGTATTTACTCTTTTGTAAGCTTGTGCTTTGACTGACTGGGCAGTAGTGATAAGTTGGTAGCTTTTGAAGAATAAATAGTGCAAGAAGGTGACATGCACTAGGAAATTCTGCGTGTACATTGTCACTTCCCACTGTCCATATATTCAGTGAGCAGCCATGTTCAGTGAAGCACGTCTGACGTAATGATTGGGGAGAAACTGCTCCTGTTCAGTCACAGGGGCCTCACACACATACCATGACTCATCATTGACTCTGATGACAACCGAAACTGGTAATTTGTCACCACATTATCTCCCAGTACAGATCCACAGAGCAACACTGTATATTACAAGCGTTTCTACCTATCTTCAGACACCATGGGTCTGGGGTAGGCTTCAAGAATGATCATGAAGAGAGATAGCATGAATTCTTCGTCAAACTAAGAAGTGTTAGAAATAGCCATTGCTTTTTCTTCATAATTTCCTCTACTATTTTCCATGTGAATTTTCACTTTTATCTGTTGGTAAAAAGGGAGAGAAGTTTGGTCACAGCAACACATCACAGGAACATCAATTCAATTTATAGGCACAAAAATGTGAATTTATACATTTAATATCCTATTATTTTAACACTATTGATAACTTGAGGAGACAAACACACTGATTAAGCTAAAACTTACTTGTAATTGCCAAAAGGTAGAAAGGAAAATGACAATAATATAGCACATCAGGAATCTCAAAACCTTATAACTGGATTGATGCTACTTAGAAAGATCAAACTCTATCTTTTCCACCTAATTCACCCCATTTGGTGGTCCTTTTGGAGGTCTCTGAGTTACACATTCTTAAAGGGATGTACCAAAGTGATACCCATCAGCTACAGGAAGTAGCTTGGGTGTCCTGGCCCCCTGTTAATTTGACCACTCCTTTTGTTTTATAAACCACTTAAATCCAAAACATAAGGATTCCCTCTGCTAGGTGTCCTCCTATGAACCCCAAAATGTCTTGTAATGGTATTCACTTGCAAATGTTAAAGCACTGAAGTAAAAGTTCTGTTTGCAAATTTCAAGGATATGACTGAAATTTCTAATTATGTGGATTGAAATAAGCCAATGCTTCAGTTGTCATAAATAAGCTCCATTCATCTATTTCAAAATAGAACAGTTAGCTGGTTTTCAGTAATTCACATATGTCTCTAATCTTTATAGTACTGGCTGACTTACAGATTACCCAGATGTTTAGTGACTTGAGTGGATGACAACCACTGACATTTCCAAAGTTGCATATTTTTAAAGAGTTAAAATAGTTCACCAATGTTCTTATGTTAAGATTTACTCATCCTGTTACTAAGAATATACCAAATTTTGAATCAGTGCCTCCTTTATTTAGGAATGACCTAATTCTATGAATTTTAAGGAAAGATCAACATGAGATAGAAGATGTAGCTGTTGTGTTGTACATTTTGCAAAATTTATATCAGACCTGAAATATGATTTTTTTTTGAGACAGGGTCTTGCTTTGTAGTTCAGGCTGGCTTTGAGCTCACTATGTAGCCCAGGCAAGCCTCGAACTCATCAATCCTCCTGTCTCTGCCTCCTGAGTGCTGGGATTACAGGCATGAGCCACCATGCCCAGCCTGAAATATGATTTCGATAGCACAAAAAACAATGAATTTCTCAATTTGTTCTAATTACCTGCCTCTTGCTATGTTTCTCTTACCAACATGAAATGAATAATTTATCATTTATAAGATGTTTGCCACTCTTAAAATGGGTAATAGGAGGCAGAGACAGGAGGATTGCTGAGTTCGCGGCGGCTTGCCTGGGCACCATAGTGAGCTCAGGGCCAGCCTGAACTACAAAGTGAGACCCTGTCTCCAAAAAAGCAAAAAAAAAAAAAAAAAAGGGTAATAGGAAATAGCGGTTTTGTACTATATTATTCTCCTCTGGAAACCTAAGTCTGAGAGAACTGAAAAACTTGACGTGGCTCGCACAAGTAAGAGATAAGACTAATTCCAACCCAAGCATTCTGATTCCAGAGAACATGCTTCTCTTCATTGCTTACCCATGTGGTGTTTAACTGCCATCATCCAGCTTCAAGGAAAAGTTCAGACTTGCCATTGTGATAAAAGGAGGGTGAAAAAATCTGAAAGTTATTTTGTCCTTAACTTGATACTCATGGACTTGCAGTACTCTACCCAGCAGCAGTCCCTCCCTAAACACTCAGTGCTGTTAACTCGCTCCACAGGGATCTTTACTTAACTTCTAAATGCTTCTAGGTACCTTCACTTTTCCACCAACACAGATTATCCTTTCTCTAAGTTTTAAACACCCTGCATGTTTTTATTACCTTTTCACTTGACTTATAACCTTCATGACCTCAAAGTTATTTGAAAAACACAACTTCTGTAGTCAGTCATTATCATGCCCGGAGAAGTTAAAAATACTTTTTCCATATTTGTTGGATGAATATGTTGACATTACAATATATTTGATAGAAAAATGAAAGAAAATAAAAGTAGTTTAATTCAGTTAGCAAAATACCAATAACATTTTAAGGTACAAATAAAAGAAAACAATGACTATTCAGAACTTAGAAAAATAGAAATGTCTAAATTTATTCAAAATTAAAATCTTCCTATATTACAAGATTTAAATTACTTTCATACAGATATCCTGATAATCATTACCATTTTAAAGTTTCATTTCTTAACACAAAGATTGTAAACCATAGTATTCTAAGGCTCAGGTATTGATATGGGCACAAAATCAAACTGTAGGAAAATATTTATATATGAAGAGAAATGGCAACCTTGAAGAGGCTTTCTAGCCTTCTAGCTTTAAATCAAAATGAATCAAGTGTTACCTGTGAGAAAATTCTCAATTTTATATCACCAGCGTTCCCAAGGGCAGGGGTAGAAGCTCAATAAATACTTGTTGAATTGACTTTTAGCACTTTAAAAAAAGTAACTCTGGGGAATTGACATTTCACATCCCCCTCAATTTTTCACAGCTTTTGAGAATCATTTTTATTATGTGCTATGCATATTACAATATTTTCTTCAATGTCACAAATGGCTTAGTAATTAAAACTAAGTTTTAATAATCCAAGTAATATAAAAAATGAAAGAAAGGAAATTAAAGATAACAAAAAAGGAAAGAGGAATGGAAAGAAAGAGTAAGAGGAATAGAAAATTTCCATGAGAAGGGAAGAGGAATTTTTTCATCACATAACATAACAGTGTGAATACATAAACACACATCCGCTTACATCTCAAATTCATATGTAAATACACAGGAAATGTGTCTATTAATGATTCTGGCTGAGTTTCATAATACTTAATATGGACAAGTGACTCTGTTTCTGAATTTTAATATTTTAGCACTATTTGACGAATATCATAAAACCCATTTTCTACAAAAATATTTTAAGATTAAAATCCATTTGAATTGAATTTTGTTTCATCATAAAATATGGAAAATTCCTACCTTTATGGAAAATATCTAAACTGATTTTAAACAGTATTTATTGTCATGATGTACTGCATTTGTATTTGTATTCCTGGATATCTAATTGCTTCAATTTTCCAATAAGAAGACATTTGAGAAATGAGGATCTTTAAAACTGTTGAGAAGTTTTTACACTTGATCTTAGCCCAAAATCATTTTATATATTATTAAAATCATTTTATATATTATTATATATAAATCATTTTATATATTATTAACAAATATGCAAATATCATATTTAGAATTGTCACATTTGATATTTGGTTAATAATCTTCATTTCAGTATTTTAAATCATAGTTTATTTTTAAGATTTTGATTTTTAAATAAAAAATGTTGATACTTTCAAAGACAGAAAACTCATTCTGTAGTGGCTGATACTTATTACTAAAACTTTTTAAAATGTCAAATTAATCATCTTTGAATTACTATAACTTTCAACAATCTTGAAATATATCTTAATGTTCTCATTCATGACATAATGAAGAAAGTGTGTTATAGTCTTTAGTGAGCAAACTGAGTGATATTACTTCTTTCAATTTCACAGAATTAACATTTTTAGGACATCAGTGTGTAAACTGACATCTGCCATCATTTACTGAAGATTATATGTCTGAGAAGATGACTTTTTAAGTATTTATTGAGTCCTAGAAGTAATGGACTCATTTTTATCATTTATTACACTAAATAAAGGTATAAAGTATTTTGCTAATCAGATATGGCTATTCAGTGATGAATGCTGAGTGAAATGGAAAGTCAATTTAAAATAAATTTTTCCATATTGAAAACCATATTGTGGAATTAGTTGCTAAAGGCTGGGAACCTACCTCAGTTGGGGGGGGGGTTATGTATCTGAGGAGAAGAATGTAGTTTGTTTCCTGTTTATCTGAAATTTTATATATCAGCAGCAATTTCTCCAAGGTTTTTTAATAAAGCCCCAAAACCACTTGACCCTTCCTATGCTGCTTAGAAGCCTAGGCAATAATGAAACATGTCCCAATTTAGCTCTTTATCAATATCTGAATTATCTATGGAACTTAAACACTATCACTTTAATCACTATACTTCTGTATCTTCAAACCCTTAATAAAGAAAATTATCATTTCAGTATATAACATGCTGATTGCTTTTGTCATAAATTGTGTCTAGATGTCCCCCCAATGTCTCCTGCAGTCAGAAGTGTGGCCCTAGCAGAGGTGGCTGAATCTAGAGTGTATGACAATGGATTGATTAATAGAGCTAAATAAACCTTTCTCCCTTTAACTTTGGGTGGTGAATGTAAGTAAGACTGACTTTGACAGCAGAAGTGGGATTGTTGCTCTGTACCTGCCCATGTGGTTTAGGAACCCTCGGAGCTGACTTGTGGGAAGGGGAAGAGTTAGCAAGGGTTCGGAGATTCTGGATGATAAAGTAGAGCTAAAATAACTTAGATGGTACTTGATGAGAGATTCTCATCAGAGTTCAGAAGACCAGAATTCTTACAGAAGTTATGCCAGTAAGTCCAGGCTCAGGAGGTTTCTACTGGGAGGAAGGACTGCATTGGCTGCTAGATTGCAAACAGTGTACGTTATGCGTTGGCTGAAAGTTTGTTTGAATTTTGCTCATGTCTAGAGACTTTACTTAAGACTGAGATTAGGGACATCAGACTAATTGATCTTATAGAAGAAATTTTAGCAGACTAATCTTGTAAATGAAATTTCAATGCAGTTTAATGTGGTTAGATTTACATTGAGAAGCAAAAGCAAGGAGAGCGGCAGAATGATTTAAAACATTGTAAATTTGGCCAGGAAGGAGGCTCCAGTAAAGTTTTGGCCTGCAAAGATGGAATCAGGAAAAAAAAAAATCTCTGCAAAACATAACAAGAAAAAGCCTATTTTAAAGGAAGACAACATAAAAGATGACCTGAGGATATCACAAGACCCAGAGGATTCCAGATTTTGCAGCCTCAAAGTTGCAAAGGTGAAAGAATTTGCTTTGAGAAGAGAGCCCCAAAGTATGACATTTCAGAAGGGTGGCAGCCTAGAAAATTGGATCCTTGGGATTGGGTTCACAGTGCCAGGGATCCAGGAACTCAACCCTTACTGCCAAAAGAAAAGGAAGCCTGATTACTGTGTAAGTTATCAGCCTACCTTGGCATCATCCACATGGCCCTGAATTTATGCACATGCAGAATACAAGGGTCACTGGGTCAAGGAGGCCTACACCCAGATTTCATAAGAAGGTCAATTAGGCCAAGCAGTGTGCCCCTGAGAGGGCACTGTATGAAGCCAATGGTGCAATGGAAGTTTGAAAAAGCCAGGAATTTGTATTGTCATAGGAAATCTTGAAGAAGGAAGAAGAACCAACCTAAGAGAGAAGCCAAGGGGGTATAGCTACCTGCAGAACTGTAAGAGCAGAGCCAACCAATATTTTTAGAATTCAAAATTTGTCAGATTGCCAGGCATTGGAAGCAGAGATTTAGGTTTTAATGTTTGCCCTGTCGGATTTTGGTCTCACTTTATTCCCCTTTCTTGGTATTGTGGTCATCCTTTGTTGCTCTGCTATCTGCCCAACATGAGCTGTTTCTTCTGCACACTGCATGTCTGACATGTCAACCTGTCTTGACCCAGCTGATTATGGACTAAAATCTCTACAAACTCTGAGCCAAGTAAATCTTCTCCCCTTTAACTTTTGGTGTTGGATATTTTTTTCTCAGCATTGAGAAAAGTAATTAAGACACTCTTTTAATGATAAGTGGTTTGTGCTCTCTGTTTTTCTCTTTAGTTCCTTTTTCCCCTTTCCATCAGTATCTGAGGGTGCATCTGATTCCATGGTAAGTAATTGTTAATGTAGTATTAACAGCAGCAGTTAATAGATATATCATTCCTTAGGAAAAAAAAAGAAACTTCCTTAGTCATAGTCTATGAAAAGAGATGGTTAAATTTCAAACCTACATAAGAGCTCATTTGGCATGCATAATTTATTTTCAGTCAAAGAGATGTCAAAGTTCATAATCATGAGTCAACCCTTCCTCTGCAAGAGCAAAAAAATACCTATCTATATAGACGCAGGATGTGAGCAAATGCTATTTTAATTTAGATGTAGTCATTTGATATTTATCAAGTCTGCACTATGCAGAATGCTCACATGATCTCTGCCCTATATGAGATAGTGTTTCTTCATAAGTTGATATGTAAATATCAATTTGCAAATTTTCAAATCACATATTAGGTGATGCATAACCTTGGGGCATCACAGCATGGTATTCTTCACAAAGTCAATAATGATCATTTTTATAAGTTCTAGTGTATAACAGGAGCACATCTGAAGAAATAACTGAAAGGAATTTTAAGTGTGTAGTTGAGAATATAGTGAGCAATCCAAATTTTATCATGATAAACAGTCAGTGCTTCATGAACATCAGGCTCTATGAACAGTGAAAATAATGTGGTGCTGGAGTGTGATTTGTGATAAGGAAATTAGTAAACAAAATGAAGAGGAAAGGGAAAAAGGTGTGATAGCAAGATTTCATTTGTATTTCATAAAAAGTGGGAAAGACACACTGAACTTGAGAAACATGAGACATTACAAATTTTTAAATGAATTTTCTCTTATGTTCATGGATATTCCTTCCACTAGATTTTATCCTATGTGAATGATACATTCCTTCCTAAAACCTCATTTTAACCTGAGTCCATATTTATCCAATTAGGCCTGATAGTATCCCCTGATTCTGAAGACTGTCCACAGAGTCACAGAGGCAAATATTCTTAGAGCTGGAAAAATTCAGTAAGTTACTATAGTACAACCCTGGTTCCTGCACATAATCAGATTTTAAGAAATATTTTAGACATATGCTCATAAAAATTGTACATGACAGTGAAGTACACTTGTATATATTGTGTAATGCTCAAATCTGCTAAAAACAAATCTACCTACTCATCATTTATTTCCAGTGAACACTTTAAAAACACTTTCTTTGAGATTTTTCAAATATGTAGTACATGATTAATATCTATTCACACCTTACTGAGTAACATAATTTCAGATTTTTGCTCTTATATCTTCTTTAAATCAACTGATAGAAATTTGTTTTGGAAACTGAAAAATTAGGGATCAGGCACTGATGCAAAATAAACCCCAGCAAGATGCTGATTTTAGATCAGGAAATACTGTTGAGGACAACTGGCCTGCCTAGCTGACCTTAGAAAGAGCTCCTTCCCCAGAGTGGTCCCTATGTGGCAGAAGTCATCTTATTAAAGTTGCTGTCTCTAATGCAGAGTCAACGCCAGGCACATAAGAGATGCAGTGTGGAAGAGGACTGCATGTTTGTATTTAAGTTGTTTATCTATCAATGTAACACATACTTGTTGTTAACATCAGCTTCTGAACTTTATCATTTATAGTAAAATAAATTGATTTAAGAACCCTTTATTGGTTATCTAATATGTGTTAGTCTCTGTTCTAGACACATAAGTGCAGGTCAAATTCCCTTGCTTTGTTTCAGAAATTCACCATATCTATGACCATCTCTTCTGGGATTTCAGAAGACATATATGCCTGATGAAATTTACATGAGAAACGTTAGTGGATAAACTAACCTCATCAGTACATATCTTCTCAGAGCAACATTTGTTATTAACAGTCCCCTTCTACTATTATGAATTTAGTACACCTCCAATTCTTCACTAGCAGTTCTGCAGGCTGACATGACTAAGGCAGAGTTAGCCCAGAGCCTCATTGCTGAGGACTGTGGTCCCCTCAGCACCAGATTTTTCTCTAGACACAGCTGCTATATTTGTTCACTGTCTATCAAATTTGGATCAGAAGGATCAAGAGACATGCATTTTTTTTCACAGACCAAGCTATTCAACATGGCCCATGTATTAAACATGGATGGAAACAATTCTTTACTCTCAAAAATGGACCGTCTAGTGTACTTTTTAAAGCTCTGCTACTGAGAGAGTCTAGGTTCACAACTTTAAGATTTGCTGCTGATTTGGGTTCTAGAACAAATGTTGTTACTTTGGGCTTGTATGTACATACTGAATTCACTCATTTGTGCACCAAGCTCATCTTTTCTCCACTATCATTGATCCTAATGTAGTTTCCAGTGAACGTGAGTGTAGGGAAATCAGCGACAGATGACCCAACAGTCTGGGATTCTGAATTTACTAGTAAACATTTTCCAGAGAAATTGAGCTTATAGTAAGAGAGGGGAGAGAAAGAGGGGAGAGAGAGAGAGAGGTGGGGGAGGGGAAGAGATAGAGAAGATTTATTATGGGAATTATCTCCTGCAGTGATGGCGACCAAGAAGTCCAAGAGTCTTCCATCTGCAAGCTGGAGAAGCAAGAAAGCTGGTAGTGTAATTCAGTCCAAAGAGCTAATCAGAGTCTGAAGCTTGGAGACGAGGAGCGCCAAAGTCTTTAGGTTGGGAGAAAGTGCACTTCCAAGCTCAAGTTCAGAGAGCAAATTCATATTTCTGTGCATTTTTGTTGCACTTGAGCTTTCAATAAATTGTAACATCTGCCTATATTGAAAAAAAAAGGGCTCTTTACTCATTTACCAATTGGAATGTTAATCTCTTCTGGAGTCATATTCCCAAATACACCCAGAAATTCTGGCTACCAAGGCACCTCTTATTCAAGCATGTTCATACATAACATTAAGCATTTTTCTAAGTCTACCACTTCATTCTTTGTTTGTTTGTTTGTTTGTTTGTTTTCTCTACTGGGAATTGAACTCAGGCCTTTATATTTTCAAAGTAAGTGTGGTACCATTTGGGCTAACTCCTCAGTCCTGCCACATATTCTTAAAAGGGAGTGTTACTGAAGCCATTTAGTCTTATGTGTTATGTCTGACAGAAGTGAGCTCATAGTAGATATTGTAGTTGTGTGATAGCAAGTGCCCTGTAAGCATTGTGTTTTTTTGTTGAGCCAAGTAGCATACTAAAAACTCTATTTCAAATGTGTATTACTCTTTTATATAGCTTGAAGGGCCTTGCTTTCAAACCCCAGAATTTAAGTTATTATCTTCCTATAAAGGTTGCACTGACAAAAACCTTACCTATTACAGATATATCCAGTACCACAGTTCTGAGTTTTATGGCGCAAGTGTAAAGGTTGCTTATGCCACAGGCCATAAAACTCTTACAGGATTCTTATCTAGATTTCTCTCAAATTTACTATAATTCCTTTTTACTCAGTGGATGTATTAGAAAGGTATTTCTAGATATAGAATCTGCTACTCCTATACCCATGGACCCCGACAAATGTACTTTCTTCACGGAGATAGGAGTGTGCAAACACAATTATGTATCCACATGCTGGATGTCTGTGTAAGAGACATGTCTCTGTAAGTTTTATCTACCAACTGTGGAATATGTATGATTTGCAAAATGCCTTCATTGGGCTTTCAGTTTCTTGTTCAACTGGGCTGATTACATGATATAATCCACAAAGTGCAACAACATGATGTTTTAAGGAATACTCTGATGGCCCAGACTAGACAAGAATAGGTCAAGGGAGAGTGCATCATACACCTGGGTCAAGACTTCATTGTTTCCTCTTTTCTGCAACATGTGGATATTAAGCACTTCAGGAAGCCCTCACTCATAGGAATAGAAAATAATTTCATTACATATGATGTAGTTTTCAGACTACATACACACACACACACACACACACACACACACACACAAAGGGTGTTCAGCAATGAATGAAAGAAAGAACAAAAAACAGTGAGGCTCCTGCCTGTAATCCCAGCACTTGGGAGGCAGAGACAGGAGGATTGCTGAGTTCGAGGCTTGCCTGGGCTACATAGTGAGCTCAGAGCTAGCCTGAACTACAAAGCGAGACCCTGTCTCAAAAAAAAAAAACCCAAAACAACAACAACAACAACAAAAAACAAACAAACAGTGAAGCAGACATCAAAGAAAAACAAGTTTTTCCAGCCATGGGCAGTACCCCCTCTCATACACTCCTCTCCTTCCTTCCCTTGTAGCTATAACTCCTTATTTTGGTACTGATAAAATTGGCAACTATGTGTTGTGAACAAAGTTTTTGTCTTGTTCTCACAAGATTCACAAAGCTCTGTCTTCTTTCAAGGTGAGATTAAAAAATGGTCTTTCCTTGTCCTGTGTTGTGAAAACTTGCTACGTCACTAGACTGACCAAGCCCTTCAACCAAATGTATAAAAAAATGAAACTTTTCTTTGATTAAGGCTCTTTCATTGGACATTAGGCAATTGAGCCTGTGTTTACCCAAAACCTAGAATAAAATTCTCTACTTTCCCATTGATTTCTCCTATCTCTAGAATTCTTCCAAAATATATTTTCAGAAAAAATAGAACATTATTCAGCCATAAAAGAACAAAACTTGCTATTTGTAACAACATGGGTACAACTACAAGACACTATTTTACCCAGCATAAAGTAGACACAGAATAAAAATACATGTTCTCATTCATATGGAGAAGCTAAAAAACATTGATCTCACCAAAATAAAGAAGAGAATATTGGCTGCTAAGGGATAGGAAGCATAGGAGAGGAGGACAGGCAGCAATTAGAAAATGGGTACCAAAAAACGTATACTATGATAAATAATTTCTAGTGTTCTAAAGCTCAACAAGGTGATTATAGTTTGGAGAAAAATATTCTATGTTTTATAAAGAACCAGGAGAAATGAATTAAAAAGTTCCCAACACAAAAATATGAGAGTTATTTAAGGAGATCGAAATGTTAATTATCCCAGTTTACTCATTATACGCTGTGTACATGTTTCAAAATTGCCAGGTTGTACTCCATAAATATGTCCAATTATTAGATGTCAAGTAAGAAATAAAAATGTACCAGAATTTATTTACCTAATCAATGTTCTTAGATCATGTATTTGATACCATGTTACATTATTCTAACAAAATTCCACTTGTAAGAGAGCAGCTGAAGCAGGCACAAATGCTTATTTAAATTTGCCACAGATTCCAAGCTCCTTTCCAGTCTTCTGGCTTTTGGTAGTGACCAGTTCAGTAAATTAAATGGAGGTAAACCAAGATACCTGTATCTACAAAGACAAATAACACCATGAAATGGAAGCAGCAGTAACCTACCCACTCAATAACTAACCCAAGCAATGCAGTGAAAGGCCTTTATGACTAAACATAGTATCCTGAAGAAAAATATCACATTATGGAAAGTCATTCCCTGTTCTCTTGTGGGTATAATAAATATAGTAAAACTGGCCATATTACTAAAAATTATGTAAAGATTTAGTGGAGTCTTAGTCAAAATACCAACATCACTATTCATGGAATTAAAAACACCCAATTCTAAAATTTACATATAACCAGAAGAGATCTAAGTAGCAAAAACTATCCAGAAACAAAAGAGAGAAGTAGGAGGTGTCACAATCCCAGATTCCAAGTTACTTTACACAGCTCCAGTGATTAAAACAGCAACAGGAAAGAAAAACATGGTACTGTCATAAAAACAGACTTGTTGATCAGTAGGACAGAACGAATTATGGGGAAACAACTCTGAGCATCTTCAGCCATCTCATCTTTGGAAAAAGGTCCAGAAACATAAGCTCGTGGAAAAAAATTCTCTTTTTTTTTTTTGAAGCACTGCTAGGAAAACTGATTATTTGTGTGCATAAGAATGAAAATATATTTATGCTTTGCATCCTGTAGTAAGTCAAATCAATATATTACAGACATATACAATCAGAGAAACTTAATAAGGTGAGGGGGAAAAATATAAGTCTTAAGGACATAGACAAAGGCAAAGACTTTCTGAAAAGAACATCAATTGTACAAGTAATAAAACCAATAATGAACGAGTGAGACTCTATTAATTAAAAAGCTCCTGCAAAGCAAAGGATAAAACTAATAGGGTGAAAAAACAACATAGATAATTTGAAAATAATTTTACCAACTAATAAATCAAGGCAGATGACTAATAACTGGGATATATAAGCAAATTTTAAAAATGCACACCTAAAATAAAGATACCCTATCAAAAATAGGCATTTGAATGAATAGCCACTTCCCCAAAAAAGTACTAAAAATGGTCAGTGGATATATGAAAGAGTGCTTGACATCTTTGGCAATTAGAGAAATGCAAATCAGGGCAACACTGAAATTCCATCTTCACAAATTCAGAAAGCAAAAATGATGACATGGTTGTGGGGAAAAGGAACAACTACAAATTGTTGTAAGAAACATAAATTCACAAAATGATTAGAGAAATCAGCATTGGGATTCCTTAGAAAATTAAAATAGAGATTCACTTAACCCAGCTGCTCTCGGTCTAGATACCTTTTTGAAAGAGTTACAGATATCTTACCACACTGATGATTGTATATGCATGTTTACAGCAATACAGCTCGTAAGAGTTAAGTCTTAGGGCCGGAGGGTTAGCTCAGTGGTTCTGGCGCCTGCCTCGCAAGTGCAAGATCCTGAGTTCAATCCCTGGTAACCACATAAAATGCTGGGCGTGGAGACTCACGCCCACCAGCAATCAATACCACATACCACAGTGCCGGGCGCGGTGGCTCGCGCCTATAATCCCAGCACTTGGGAGGCAGAGGCAGGAGGATTGCTGAGTTCAAGGCTTGCCTGGGCTACATAGTGAGCTCAGAGCCAGCCTGAACTACAAAGCGAGACCCTGTCTCAAAAAAAAAAAAAAAAAAAAAGAGTTAAGTCTTAGAAGCAGCATGAATAACCATCCACAAATGAATGGATCAAGCAAATGTGGTAAAGATATACAATGGAGGGCCAGAGATTTAGCTCAGTAGTTCCAGCACCTGCCTAGCAATGTCTCTGGTTTAATCCCTGGTAACCACATACAATACCGGGCATGGTGACTCACACCTACCAGCAGTCAGTACCACATACCACAATGCCAGGCTCATGCCTGTAATCCCAGCACTTGGGAGGCAGAGGCAGGATTGCTGAGTTCGAGGCTTGCTGGGCTACATAGTGAGCTCAGGGACAGCCTGAACTGCAAAGCGAAACCCTGTGTCAAAAAACTGCAAAGTGAATGCCGGACGTGGTGGCTCACGCCTGTAATCCCAGCACTCGGGAGGCAGAGACAGGAGGATTGC
>PVIC010010539.1:0-43186 GCA_004025085.1 Thryonomys swinderianus
TAGAAAAATCAGAGGGCTCATTCACATATTCTCTTCCCCATAGCAAATTTTATAGCTGCAATTTTTATATTTAACATGGGCCCTGCCATGGACCTGGTCACAGTACCCTTCTTCCATCCCACAGCAGATTACCCTCAGCGGGGGCATTAAGACCCTCTTGGCACAGGTGAAGTGTCACCCACCCGCTTCAAGTCCCTGGAGAGAAATGCAGTCCTGGAAATACAGAGATGCAGCCTCCTGGAGATCCCAAGTCACATCGGGACAGGAAGTTGTGGTTTTTCCACAACTTTGAGATGGGGTCCTCGAGGGGAGCCAGTCACCAGCACTGGCTGAATAAATAACATGACTAGCCCAGAAGCCAGGCACGAAGGGCTCCGCCCAAACCAAAGACGCTGCAGTCCTGGGTGTAAGGAACAGCTTCACGGTGCGTTTATCCCTGCGGGCATCAAAACCAAAACCATTGTGTAACCCGAGTCAGTTCAGCCTTGGCAATCGCACTCTGGTGCCAGAAGCCACCATGGCGAGGGAGAAGCTGCGCAGGGTCTGGAGCACTTGTTATGTCACTGTTCCTTTCTCTGCCTCCTCTCCTTCCTCAACTCTTGAACCTTCTTCAGCTCAGTCATCAGGTTCAAAGTCTTGCACACCCACATGACCTGGAAACAATCATTTGGAGCAACGTTAGGACCGAGCCGCACCAGCAGAAGAAACAGCACATGCACACCCGTCTCATACGCACCACAATGATCACAGCGTTGAGCAGCAGCGGCCCTGAGAAGATGATGGAGATGAACATACCCCTGGAGTCAAAGTACTGGTATTTGGAAAATGACCTGTTTTAAGGGAAAAACAAAATATCCCTTGGCCTAAGAATGCCGGGTGTGGTGGCTCACACCTAGAATCCTAGCACTCACGAGGGAGAGGAAGGAGGATGGCTGAGTTCAAGGCCAGGCTGGGCTACACAGTGAATTCAGGACCAGCCTGAACTACAAACTGAGATCCTGTCTCCAAAACAATGTCCTCCGGCACTAGGGGACAGTGGGTCAGTCAGAATCTGGGACACCAACGTGCATACCCATGCGAGCTCTCTGGGCAATGCCCCTCGTGGAAGGCAGGTCTAACCCACCCCACCCCCCCTTCAGCTACTCAAGAAAGGCAGTAACAGGCTTTCATGGAGGAGGGATTACCCTAGAGGAAGTGCTCAGGCTAAGCACCATCAGTCAAAGGACCCCAGCTGGCCTGTCAGTAGAGCAGCGAGGACAGACAGGACCTGCCTGCAGGGAGCCCTCCTGCGCAGAACACTAGGAATCTGCCATGTGTGGTGGACAAGAGTTGCTAGGCTGCAACTTCCCCTCCAGGGGAAGGAGGAGTTCCAGGACTTGCGTGCTGGTCCATCCAGCCCACATGTGTGACGAGGGTGGCAAAGACAGTGCAGGGGCCTTGGGGGGCCATGGCCCTGACAAGGGTCCAGAGGAGCACACCAGGAAGCCACGTGGTCCTGAGGCAGGGGCAGCGTTACCTCCAATTCATGGCAGCCACTTCATTGATGTACTCAGCACAGTAGACTAAGGCCGCTAAGAGAAGACAGAAATCACATGTGAGAGTCTAGATAGCAAGTCGTTGGTCCTTACAGAATACACCCACTGATCTCAGAACACTGATGCTGAAATAACAGGACACCAAGAGTATGACAAGATGTAGGTTCCACTTCAGCTATCATGTAAAAACTATGTAACTATGAAGTTACGGAAAGTGACTAACAGAAGTCAGAAAAAACATGTCCAAAGTCTTGGTGATCTGTGAGAACCACATGACGCTGTGGTACACAGCCTCGTTCTTCCTGTGACACAGCCCCACGATGGCCACAGGTCAGCCCACTTAAAGCAGGGCAGCAGCACTAACCTAAGATGATGCAAGGGGGTAAATCCTTGGGTGTTGTGCGAAGCACAGGACAGGACCAAGGTCAGGGCTGTGCAGCCCCCTTGATTCTGACAAGTCTCCCAGAGACCATGCACGGGACACTGCCAAACCTCAAGCCAGTCACAGGTGTGGCCAATTTCACAAATGGGAGAAAACACCACCACTACTACATACCACTGAAGGAATGCGGCAAAACTAAAAAGCTGGCACTCTTTCTAGAATGAACTGGTCAGTTGTCAAAATATGCAAATCTTCCAAATGTCCTTGACCCCAGAAGTCTACTGACAGCCCTGCACAGTGAGGCCAGTGAGGCTGATACAGCAGGAAAGGGAGAAACAGGCCCGAAAAGGGCAAGGCAGCCATGAGCATTGTGGACTGTGGACCCACTGTGCTGCCGACAGCTACACGACGGGAAGAGCTGAAGGCCTCAGCCTGTCTCCCTTGGGGAAACAGGCACACGACACCTAACCCTTCCAATGAGTCAAGAATCTAATGAGCCATGACACACAAAATCCATAGAATGGGGCCTATTTTTCCCTGGGTGACTGCAGCCAAGCCTCTTCGAAATCGCAAATGCACATGCCTTTACATCTGTGGAACTGCTCTGCTGCCTCAGCTCATCTGGGGAGCCCAGGTCCTTCTCCAAGGTGCTCAGCAATGTGGGGCTTCGTACACACGGAGCCCACTAAGGCAAGGAGGGAGTTTTGCTCACCACTGAACCCTGTACACCCTCAGGGCATGACCTGACCCAGACTCTCATGGAAAGAAAGAGTAACAAGTCCTCCCACTCTCGTCTGCCCGCACCATTTCTGTGACACGCTCAATTTACTCCCACAGTGACACTCTGGTCACATCTCTTACCCTGCACAGTAAGCTAAGTTTGTCTAAAATTAACTGGTGCTTTTATTACCAAACATCGTTGCTCTCTTTTCACTGCCTTCCTGGTCAGCCAGGAGACCTCTCGTCAGCCAGTACACCTGTAATCTCTCTGGCTCTGTGCGAGCTTCCCAGCATCACTGACGCTCCTCAGGGGCTCTGCCCACCTGCTCCTGCACAGCAGAGGGGCTTCCTCCTCATCCTCATGCCCAGGTCGGTAAGCGCCTCTTTGTCTTTTCTTACTGACACTCTGTCCAGTCTTACACTCTGTACATGGCTTTGCTTTTTCCATGCAAACTTTCTCTACCATGGCATGAAGCTCCCTCCAGTCCTTCTCTGAATCCCTGTAACTCTTTCTTTAAACCCAAACTGGGAAATATTTTATGCACAGACCCTCCCTTCCTACTTTTCATTTCTCCTCCTGAAGGAGGCAGGACAGGACGGAGCCCAAAAAGGAAAATGGGGGCCGGAGATTTAGCTCAGTGGTTCCGGCGCCTGCCTCACAAGCGCAAGGTCCTGAGTTCGATCCAGTAACCACATACAATGCTGGGCGTGGAGACTCACGCCCACCAGCAATCAATACCACATACCACAGTGCCGGGAGTGGTGGCTCACGCCTATAATCCCAGCACTCAGGAGGCAGAGGCAGGAGGATTGCTGAGTTCAAGGATTGCTGAGCTCAAGGCTTGCCTGGGCTACATGGTGAGCTCA
Organism: Thryonomys swinderianus; assembly: GCA_004025085.1. Lineage (NCBI taxonomy): Eukaryota > Metazoa > Chordata > Mammalia > Rodentia > Thryonomyidae > Thryonomys > Thryonomys swinderianus. The sequence goes on from PVIC010010539.1 coordinate 3,505, forward strand.
GGGCCAGCCTGAACTACAAAGCGAGACCCTGCCTCAAAAAAAAAAAGGAAAACGGTTGTATAAAGACAGAGACCAGCCCGTACATCTGGTGCTGAGCATCAGCCCTAGCACAGAGGACACAGCAACTCATCCCTTTCAGATCTGATATCTGATCTCAGTTTACACAGAACACCTGGTGGCAGGGTGGAGGTGCCGTGAAAACATTTGCATATCCCAAAGACACAGAAGATACACACACGACACAGAATGCAGCCACCCAGCCATCACGGGGCAGGGCCTGTGTTGTTCAACTCACCTAGACTCAGGAAGAGACCAATTTGGAGTCTGTACCTCTGTGATGAGAGACAGGTGAGCAGCAGGCAGAGCACGTGGAAGACAAGCAGCCCCATGAGCCATGGCTCGGTCCAGTCTGTCTGCTGTAAGGACAACACGCAGGGGTATCCTCAGAGGCAGTGGGAGACTGCGGGCCCCCATTTGCTTGCAAGAACAAGCACCAGAGAACACAGCCGGGTTGCCCAGAAATGTGGGGCAGGAAAAGGAGAAGGGGAGGAAACGAACCCCTCCAGTGAATACCCATTCACAAGTTTTTAAAGATTTTGAAGTTTGTGCACACAGAACATCATCAACCCAGCCCTTCCGACTGAATGGAACCACGTCCCTACTCTGAGTGAAACTTGAGGAACTGCCGTCCTCTAAGTGACAGGAAGTTAAGCGACTTGTTCAAGTGGACTGCGTTGTTACTTCCCAAATTAAAACCAGGACCCTGTGAGGTTCCTTAGTGTGGAGGCTTGGGACATGGGCAGCCTTCTCGCCTGCAGGACTTGATTTCCCAGCATTCCTAACATGTCACCCCTCCAGACAGTGGTGTGGGCCAGGTCTCCAGTCCCGAGCAGCTTCGCAGTGGACACCTCCGATACTGTAGGCCAGATCCTCCCACCGGACGCTCTGCCTCATCCAGGTTGCTGAACCCTTCCACACCCTTCCCACCTGGCCCACAGCTGGGGCTTCGGGGCTCTTCAGTATTCTTCAGTGCCCCGTTCTCTCAGCCAAGGACAGCCCTTGCCTCTGGTGCCCGGAACACCAAAAGGACAGCGCACCTGTCCGAAGACTGTCACTCCGGACCCTCCGGAAACGAAGGACAGCGAGGAGGTCAGCCAGCCCAGGCCCCGCCCCTCGGGCGCAGACCCACCCAGTCGTTCCGGTCCCACCCCCGCCCCGGCCCCGCCCTAGGCCAGGCCCCGCCCACGCACCCAGTCCGCAACTTTCTAGCCGCAGGGCCGAGAACCCCTGATTCTCCCTCCAGGGGCTGCCAGTTACCGTGATTACAGCAGGGATGCTGACGGGGAAGGAGCTGACGGAGAATGCAGAAGGCATAATGTCCTAGAAGTCAGCCTTCTCTACCGCCAGGCAGCACATCCGCTCCCACTACCTCTGCGGGAAGTGCTCCGGTTCTCATCTCGCGAGATCAGTAGTTGCCAACAGATTGGTAGCATCGGATCTTCTCGCGATAAATCACCCTCTTTCCCCTTTTAAAAGTCAAAACTGGTGTCAGTTTGTAAATCAGTGATAAAAGAAGGGAAGCCTGAAGTTCGGGCTGGGGACGCCGCGGGCCGGTGGACTAATATCTGCTTTTGAGAAACTCATAACTCTGGAGTCTTAGGGATGGATTTCCCACCGCGTTTTGCTGTTCTGGACCCTCCGCCCTCAGTGTGCGGCCAGCGCAGCCCTCCGCGAGGGCCACGTCTGCGCTGGGACCCCGGCCTGCTCCTTCGCTCTCCGGAAACGTGACCTTTTTGTTTCTGTACGAATCTTTACACTGTTTTGCTCTCGAAAGTATTGGTTTTAATACATTTAACCTCATTTTTAATTGGGGGGTTCCGAGGTCTGTGTCGCCTCCCCGTGCTTTGTGCCACGTACTGTGACCCGTTCTTCGTCACCCAGGGAAAGGACTGAGAGGTGGAGAGAGACGTCCCCGCTCGTGTGCGGGAGGCCCCGGCCCGTGTGGCTGAGCCCCCTGCCGACCTGCACAGGGACCACGCGGCCGCCCACAGCGGCTGGCTGCTGTTGCCACACACTCAGGAACTCGCACGCTCCGTCCAGATGGCGCTGGTGGTCAGCAAAGCCGATCTGCTGGCAGCTCCAGGCCTCTCTGCAGGAGCCTCTCTGCTGCCAACGGTGCCACACTGGGCAACACTGGGCCTCATCAGGGCTCCAAGGGCCCTCAGCCTTTAAGTTCTGGGGCTCTGAGAGCCCTGCGGGCTTTGTGCTGCATCTCGAGGGCATGGAGGGTCGCCCCTGCCTTCTGGTGTTCTGAGCCCTTCATGTTACAGCCCGTGGCTTGGAGAGTTCTTAGCCTTCGCGTTACTGCTAGAAGCTCCGAGTGCCCTCAGACCTTGTGTTAGAGCTTTGGAACCACGAGTGTCATCAGCCTTTGAGTACTGAAGCTCTGGTCTCCGAGTCCTCTAGGCCCTTAGAGTGTTACACACGTGGGGCTTGGGACAGCCCCCACCCTTGGCACAGCCTTCAGGATGTTGCACACCTAGAGTTGGCCCTGAATGTTCTAGTTCTGTGCCCCCAACACCCACAGCCCTTCGCATAGCAAGAGTGTCCTCTGCTGGGCATGACTGCTAAGAGCTATGGGCCCGCACACATGCCTCAACTGTGGATTTAACTCTGGCACTGTGATTCCTCAAGGCCTTCAGCCTTTGGTGTTATGGCTCTGAGGCCAGTTTGGCCCTTGGCATATGGCTTGGTGGTCCAAATGCCCACAACCTTGGACTCTTAGTGTTACAGCTCCAAGGTTCTGAATCACTCCCTAAGCAGGTAGGCTCCCACTTGGCGCTGTCCAGAAGATTTTAGCAGCTTCTCATCTCCACTGATGCCCATCAGAGGTTGCTACTCATTGCCAGCTGCTGCCGGTTTTCACTGGATGCTGCCAGTTGACCCTCTTCTCTGATAATCACTGGTCCACAATGCGGGACTAGGCCCAGTCCCCACAAGGCTATCAATTTACTCTTGTAGACTGCAACCGTGGAAGACGAATACTATTCACATATCAGCACCAGGTCTGTGATTGGTCCAGATGGAAGCCCGCAGATCCAAGCCTGTTGACTGGCCTAAATTCAGTTTGCTGCTTGGTTCAAATCCCAGGCTGCTCTAGTGGGGAAGCATCTATCTGGATCAAGTACAGGTCTCTGCTCGAAGTCAGGGACAAATGACTGACATGTCAGTGAGAGATGATTGGCACCTGCTAAATGTAAGAGAAAATGGCCAGGCTAAAATTATGAAAGATAACCTGATCAAACTGCTAATAGATCGGGGAAGATCCCATACTTAACAGAAGCCCAGTGACAAGTTTGTTTTCAAATTCAGGGTTATGACGACATTGGATTTTTCTGTCCTTTTAAATTCACCCTGACGATTCTGTCCCCCTTCCTCATGTGTCTGAGGTCACCTCCCGCAGCAGCCCCACAGCTGGCGATCCCCGAGGGTGAGAGCAGTGGGGCGAGGCTGTAAATCCATGGTCCTGCCACTCCTCACCCTCTAGTGACATGTGGAGTGTTTTCATTCAGTTGAGTGGACCATGCATGGGGAGGGAAGATGGACACTGCCTTTGTGAAGCCATGGTCGGTAACATGGCAGATGTTGGCATTCCAGTCATCTCCCTGCAGTCTCTGTGCCCAGCAGGTGCAAAGGGGGAAGCAAGATGTAAGGGAAGGTGGGTGTGCTTGGTTCACCAGGTCTGTGGCTTGGGAAAGCCAGAGGACACCATGAGTGGCTTAGATCTTGGTATTCCAAGCTCAGTGCCCAAAGGGAACCAGGCTCCTCCCTGGCTGCCAAGTGAGGAACTGGCCATACTTAGCTCCCAGCAAAAACCAAAAAAGAGGAGGTAAAATCCAAAGCTTCCTTGTGCAAGGCACACATCGGTGCTGTGAATCTAATAGACCCGCAGGTTCTTCCCACAGAAAGGCAGGACTCTGACAGTCCCCTGGGCTCCAGAGGATGGAGCTGTCAGACAGCAGATGCTGGTGTTGACTTGGCCCCTAGGAAAGGAGAGTTCTGGGTTAACTGATCACGAAATGTGTGCAACAGACACATGCTACTGCCAGGAGGTGGCGTGCTCTCGCCAGTCTGTCCCCAGAAGTGAATGGAGGCTGCTTAGGAGGAAGCAATTGCCACTGAGCAGAGGCAGCCGCCACATCTCGGCTCCTGGGTGCAGAAAGCAGCATCTTTTCCACTGTGGAGCCCATCCACCAGATCTTCTGGACTTGGACCAGCGGAGAGACCTGTCTCTCTCCCTGTTAGGGTGCACGTTGTGACCTTGGGAGGTTCCCCTGCTTGCCTCACATCACAAGACTGCCCCATGACAGCTAGGAAGTAACAGAGCTGAGCTACTCGGGAAGGCCTGGACACCATCACTGACTGCGCAGAACCTGCACAGGCCCCGGCAGAGCCATTCCAAGCCCTGTCCCATCAGGATCAATGACCAGCAGAGCTTCTCTTGGTCTTAGCCCACATTTCCATTACTACTGTGAAGCACTCAAGACGGGATGCTCCTTTTGACAAAGTTTCTTTTGCCTGACGATTCTGGGCCGAGGTTGAAGGCTGTGTCCAGCCACCTTGCTGACAGAGTTGACCTGGCCACTGCCTGGGGATAGACCAGCATCGAGTGCATCTCTCTCTCCAGGTCTAAAATGGGGCTGTGCCCTGAAGCTGAACAGCCTTCATGAGCTTCCACCCAGAAACCCCCCAGTCAGATAGTTTCCAACTTCACCTTTCACACAGGCCTGGATGAAACTTGGGAACATGCTCAGAGCAAATCTGAACCCAGGACCCCAAGCATCTGCCCACAGGAGCCAAAGGACTAGAGGACTAGAAAGATGGCAGCACCTGTAAGGCTATCAGGCGTCACATCAGGAATTGTGACCAACACTTGGTTATTCTGGGACTTTTGTTTGTTTTTTGAGACAGGGTCTCATTATGTAGTCCAGGCTGGCCTTGAACTCACAATATAGCTCAGGCTGGCCTTGAAATCAAAGTGATCCTCCTACCTCAGCCTCCTGAGTGCTGGGATTACAGGTAGGACTCACCACACCTGGCCTGGGACTCTTGTAAGATGGTTTGTGTGTCCCAGTTAACCGTCTAGAAGGCATGTGTGCCACATGCAGGGACCGGGGCACTTAGGAGCTGACCAAATACCGCCACATACACAAGCCTTTGTAGAGCCCACAACCCCAGTCTTTTTTAAAGAATTTTATTTTGAGATAGAGTCTTGCTAAATTGCTAAATTGCTCTACTCCAACTTTCAATCCTCCTACCTCAGCTTCCCCTAAATGCTGGAATTACAGTGTGTACCACTAAGACTGGCTGTAAATACAGTTTAAAACCAAACTCCTTGGAAAAACACATCTGGTGATGTTTGTAAGAAAAAGCAGGACACACGTGAGGCTGTGGTGTTTATTCAACATGCTCTGGAATGAGCAGAACATGACACTCCCTGTGCCTGCATCTGGGAGTCTCCGTGGGACATGTGACACAGAAACTGTTTTGCAGTGTCAGGGCCTGTGGCCATTGGTCCTTATCAGGTGGTTCAGCAGCGTGACGCCTCTCGCTGCCTTTCTGTCCTAGCTCTGAGAGGTCCACAGACATTCAGGGATCACACGAGACGGAGGCGCCTGAAGCAGGAGCCGCTGATCCAAGCACTGTCAACTGGATTTCCTGCTTTCCACCATCTCACCAAAGAGGAAGCTTCAGACTCCAAACAGGCTGTGTGCTCACACCTTGGCAAGACTGGGAGAGCTCAGCTCCTACATGCAGAGAGGGATCTGTGACCCTTGGGTCACTTCCTGTGGGAGAGAAGGCAGGCTGAGCCCAGTGCCTGCTGGGCCAGAGGCTGGGTGCCCACCTCTGCCCAGGCTCCAGTCAGCCTCAGCAGGCACTGGGCTGTGTCCTTAGGGACTGCGGGACCCCAGGCCCTTCTGCCCTCCATATTCCAGCCCTAGGCAAGCAGCTGGTTTTGTAACTGGTTTGAGGAAATGAGTTGTTTTCATCATGTTCTCTCTGATTTAGTGATTCTAATTTCTCTGAGTTTTAATTCTCTTGTTTTAATTTTAGTTTGGTTGTTTTTTGTTTTTTTTGTTTTTTGTCTTTTGTTTTTTTTTGAGACAGGGTCTCGCTTTGTAGTTCAGGCTGGCCCTGAGCTCACTATGTAGCCCAGGCAAGCCTTGAACTCAGCAGTTCTCCTGCCTCTGCCCCCCAAGTGCTGGGATCACAGAGGTGGGCCACCACGCCTGGCTGGATGAATGTTTTTAAATTGTGTTCAAGTTTTGACAGATGATCGTTCCTCATATATATAAAATCTGAGCCCAAGAAAATGGACAGAGGAAGATGCACAGCCAAGCAGGGACCGTGTCCCAACAGCAGTGCCCATGTGTGGTTGTGAGGACAGCAGGGCATCTAAATGACACCTGAGATCTCAGTGAGAGACGGCTTTGCATGTTGCCAATTGAGTGAAATGCAGGGAACCGACCTGCTCCAAGCCCTGAGCCACAGGGCTCCGCAGCGAGGCCCCCATCTCCTGGCACATTCCGCACCCCATCTGGGCAGGCACTTCTCCCTTTCCCTTGGTGACTGGCAGAGTGGATTCTGCAGCACAGTGTGTCCTGCGGACAAACACACATCTTGGTACCGTGGCCGGTAGTGCTAGGGGAGCCATGGGTTTGTCCCCGCTGTGCCAGGGACAGGGGCCGGGCCCCTCTCCCTCCAGGGGCGCCTTCAGATCCCCTGCGATGCACAGCTCCAGCAGGTCAGTGGGTGCTGGGACTGTGGCTCTGGTCAGGGCCAGAGGACCCAGTGCTCTGCAGGGTGGGAGGGGCCGGGACTGCAAAGTCTGTGGCAACATGTGACAGAGCTGCCCTGTCCCTTTATTTATGGAAGAAATGCATGTGTCAAGTCACAGTGACAGCGAGAAGACACAAAACTCTAAAATGCAAGCTGGCTCGTCAACTCATTTTACCTATTTCTCTGCAGAGAGAGTTCTGTAAACTGCTTGCCAACCTGGTTGCTTTTGCTCTCAGTGGCCAAGCGGACTTCACCTGCAATCCTGCCCACGTGGCTGAGGGAGGGGCACATCTGTCCCCTCCCTGAGGTCATCTTGCTTTGTTCCTATCTGCCTGGTGCTGCAAAGTCACAGCCCTGCTGTACCTTTGACATTTTTCCAATGGCACACGTGTGCTGGCATGTGTTCCCAGAAGGGGGGGGGGTCACAGGACACCTGCAATGTCTTCCCAGCTGACTTCCCTCCTCAGAGGCTGGTGTGAGCGCCACCTGCTGCCAGGACCTCTGTGGGTGCCCTGTTGGCACACTGGATTTCTGCCCTCTCTGGGCTTGCTGTGATTTTCAGTCTCACACTTGAGTCATCTCTGAGAATTGATTCCGTGTGGTTTTATTTGAGTCCTGACCTCAAGTTAGGGCTGAGATGAAACATTGCTTTAAAATTATCAGCTCTGATAATGCTTCTCATGTTTAATAACAACTTGGTACCTGCACATTCCTAGCAGCAGATTTTATCAATTCTTATTGCTTACCAAGATCTAAGATCTTTTTTAATATTTGCTCAAGTTTTAGGCTTTTATCTACAATAGCTGATGCATAGACTTGTTTTACTAAATCTGTAAAAGCCAAGGAATCTTATCCATGGTATCTTAGAGGCCAACAAAGTATCTTTTATCAGTATCATCAGTTTGGGCCAACAAGCATCCTGAGGTTGTGTATTTTAACTGGAAGTTTTACTTGTAGTTAAATAATCAAATAACTACACTCTCCTCTTCTATGAACACAGTTATAGAGGTGCTACCAAACTGAGTGCAAATGACCTCGAGTCGATCTTATGTGTGAGAACATTACCAGTGATCCTTAAAGCAGCCACGAAGGCAGACATGACTGCTTTCTTCATGGAGCTGGGGCCGGCAAGAGCCAGAAAGAGTGGGGAGAGAAACCCCAGCGCTTTGGCTTCATAGAGGCATCCGCACCAGCTTTCTCCCTGCAGCTCACAGCGCTGTGGAAACACGTATCTTGGTTTAGAAGAAAAAGCTGAGCATTGCCCAGCGCAGCCCAGGAGAAGTGGCCCCTGGTGGATATTCAATGAGATTCTGTATCCTGTCACTCCACGGTGCCTCCTACCGTTACCACCTCTGTGTGTGATGGGTAGAAATAACAGCTAAGGTTGTGTTATCAGGTCTGCCTGATTTTGTGTCTTCAAAGACACCACCAGAGAGGCACTGAGGACTTTTAAAAACTTAAAAAGTAAAGACAGCCACACTTAACAAACACGACCTGATCTTTGTAGGACTATGTGTTCTCTAAAAAAGCAATTTGACAAAAGGAAGGATACAGACTCAGTTTCGGGGGGGGAAAAAAACACAAAAAGAACCTTTCCTGGGCAGAGCATCAAGATGTGAGCTCGCCCTTTTTCCACTCCTTCTTCAGCATACCCTTGATTGCTGTCCAAAAAGAGCACACGGTAGCCTGTGAGTGTCTTCCAGGGTCAAGATCTCTCCCTTCAGCCCTCCTGCTCTCCATGACAGAGGGGCAGGTGCTGCTTGGCAGGTGTTTTGCAGGGAAGCAGGACCACACAGGGTGTGGCCCCGTGACCACCAGCGCTGTGGACCCAGAGCAGCCTAGACTCTGAGCAGGGCATCTAAAGGACACATCCGTGCATGCACTGCCCTCCCGGGCTGTGTAACAAGTGTGGCAGTGCCACATCGCCCTGGCCTCCCATTAACACTGCCTCAGGACAGGGGCTGCTGGGCATCCTCGGGAGCCTCAAATGTTCCCTGGGATTAGCTACATGTCACATACCCGCTGCCTTTGGAGTCTACAGCGCACATCACCAGCAGGAATAACTGGTACACAACACAACCGAGAGCAGCAGAAAGGCACAGTGTGCAGTTTACTGCACACAGAGAATAACAAAATGACCACATTTCAGGGGCCGCAAAGCTGAAGGTGATAGAGAGAAACCAGAGTCAGTCCAACAAGAAAAACCAGAGCAAATGACCAAGGACAGGGCTCCCCAGAGTTCTGTTTTCTGCTAAGCAGTAATCGATAAACAGACCCTGATGAGTTTAAGCTGGAAATGCTGACCTAAGAAATCTGCACGGGAAGAAAGACAGGCACACACAAAACTCTCCTAGCCCACGGTCTAACCCTGAGCACACATGGCCAAGAACTCAAAAACCAGCTTTTTAAAAGTCAGCTAGTACAACCTCTGTGGAAGTCAGTATGGAGACTCCTAGAAAACTTGAAGTTAGAATTCTGTTTGACTCAGCCATTCCCCTTCTAGGATTCTCCCCAAACCAGTTAAAGATATTGTATCAGGGTGGTCCACGCACAACCACGTTTATAGCAGCACAGCTCATAATAGCTAAAGCTTGAGACAGCTCTCACCAACCAATGAACAGGTAAGGAAACTGTGTTATTTACACGTAACAGTGCTGCTCTTTCATAAAGAAAGGTAAGCTTGAGTTATCTATAAGAAATGGGTGCACCTTAGGGCCATAATATTAAGTGAGATAAATCAGACACACAAACTTAAATATCACATGGTTTCTCTTACATGAGAAAACCAACATAAATAAAGAGCCCCAAAAAAGATAATAGGAAGTAGGAGATGGATTTTTCTCAAGGGAGAAGAGGATCAAGAGATGGAGGAGAGAAGAGGGAGGCTAGGGCAAGACTGAAAAAGAAACAACTCCTCACGGGTAATACAAACACTGTATACTGCAAACATGGACTAATAAAAAATAAACTTTGATATGAGCACCTGTAGATGCAAATGAGCTCTAGAAAGTATGACAGTTTTTGTAGAATGGGAAATCTCCAAAGGAAATTTGGTGTGGGAATGTAATGAGAGGAAGGAAGAAATATGATTCTGAAAGAAAATAAAAGAGCATGTATATATGGGGTGGGGAGGTGTGGGTGGGTAGGGATGTGGGTAAAAATGAGAATTAACTTGTGTCATATATTGGTACAAATTTCTCAGTGTTATGTGTGATTGTGAGATGTATATAAATTGTACCAATAAAGAATTCAATTAAAAATAAATAAAAGCAAACTGGGTTGAATGAATAGCACTAAAAATCAAGTGCAGAAGTTGCACATGAAATAATCCAACTTGGTAAAAAGAATTTTAATGAAATAAAGTTTGAAATCAGGTAGATTTTAGTAGTGTAACAAAAGTTGATAATGTGCTTAAATGCATGATAGGCTCTTAGTGTTGTCAAATTTCTGATTGAAATATTTAGTATCTCTTTTTGTTGAGACAGGGTCTGATGTATAGTTCAGGCTGGCCTCGAATTCACAGTGGTCCTCCTGCCTCAGCCTCTTGAGTTTTGGGATGACAGGCATGTGCCACCAGGCCCAGCCTGCGGCTGCTTCATTCTTACTCTTCCTCTTTCTGGTCCAGATTGGGAAGCTATGTCTTCTCCTATGTCACGCCATTGTGGGAACAACTGTGTCTCAGGAAATTAATGCTGTTCAAAAAGCTCAGCTCCTCAGAGTTGTGTGAAGAGAGGGTAAACTGAGGCTCCCTCTGCAGCCAGGGAAAGGCCACCCCAAGAGGCCCATCCAGGTTCCTTCTTCAAAGAACATCTGGATGATAGAAGCCCCACAGCTGGCTGTGGGAACATGTAAGCTGCAGTGTCACTTTCAACATAAAAACAGCCCCGCTGGCTAGGGATTTAGCTCAAGTGGTTCCGCGCCTACCTTGGAAGCACAAGGGCCAGAGTTTGATCCCTGGTACCGCAAAAAAAAAAAAAAGCCAGCCCCAGTGAGTTCCAAAGCCACCATGCACAGGCTTCCCTGTCTGGTACAGCCTTCCTGAGAAGCTGCTGTCCCAACAATGGCACAGCTGAGCCTGTGCCCAAAGTGACACCAGCAGGCTCAAGAGCGATTGTTCTGCCTTCACTGCCTGAAGCCAGTGTGCGACATGGGGAGAGCTCTGGGGTTCCAGTGTCAGATATCTACAACTGGCTTCAGAACAGGAAGCAGCTGCATGGCCAGCTGTGCCAGAGGAGGGGAGCCTGCCCGGTTCTAGGAAGCAGTCGACAAATAAAGCACTTACCACCTACAGATCACTGTCCAGGTGACGCCCGCCAAGACTCCAACCAGCAGTGCCCCCAGCACGAGGGAGACCCAGGACGCCCGAGGGAGCCTGCCGGAATCTAGGATGAGGAGACCGGTGAGTGCCAGCCTGAGCTTGGCGAGGGTAACCCTGGACAGGGCCCCATCAACAGCTCATAGCTGCAGGTCAGGGACAGGAAAGGCCTTCCAGCCCCAGCCAGGCATGCACAGAACGTCCTGCATGAGACCCACCCTAGGTATCTGGCCCCAAAAAGACTCGGGCTCAGCAGGCAGGGCCAGGCTGGCCCTTGTCCTGAAGGAGGGTGCCAAGTACCTGGGATCCTGGGTGGGCACGGATGGCAGACAGTGGAGCCATAGCTGTGTAGCTGTGTCCTGGTTCCTGGCACAGGGACCGCTGTGGCACTCCCCACTGCCACCAGCTTTGGCTTACAGCTCTTTCTAGAAGCTGCCCCCTATCAGGTGAAACACCCACCTACACAGGTCCTGGCATCCTCCGCCAGCACGTAGGGGTCGGTGCACAGGCACTGGAAGCCACCCCTGGTGTTCCTGCAGTGAGCGGAGGGGTGGCAGGGCATACGCACTGGGTCCGCACACTCGTCCACATCTGCAGACACAGGCATCATAGGTGGGTGCAGGGAGGGGAGAGCTGTGTGCCCAGCCCTGCAATGCCCTCCAGGGCCCGGGCCTTCCCAGCCTGTGGCTGCTCTGGCTCCCAGGGGTGAGGGGAGCCGGTGAGCATGGGATCCAGCACCCAAGGATGCCTGGAGGTGCTGCCCCAGCCCCTTAGCTCCCCGAGGTTGGGCCACGATCCCACTTCCACTATGCTCACCCTCCACCTGGCCTCCTCCACTTTGCAGAAAGCAGCCCCAAGCTGGTCCTGACCAGAGGACCACAGCCCTTCCCTTTTCCTGCCTTTGGAGCATCCGCCCAGCAGCCAGCACTGGATTAACTCCACCAGGATCCACCACGCTGGAGGCGTGCCGTGCACTACTGAGGGTGACGGTGGCCATAACCCTCGGGCTCAGACTCTTCCCTTCGTACATTGATGTGGCCGCAGGGACAAATCCTGGCAAACTGGAGGCTTAAACCCAGCCTTATTCTCTCCTTTCTGAATGCCGGGAGTCAGGATCTGGGGTGCCAGGAGGTGTAGGAGGCGCTCAGCCCTTCCCTGCCATCTGCTCATTGCTGCAAACAGCTTTGCAGCCCCTCCCAGTACAGCGCTGGGCTTCTGAGTCCACGTCCTCATCAACAGGACATGGGTCACATCAGGACTGACAGCGGAACGGTGATATGACACCATCTACCAACCCAGGGTCAGGTCCTGAGCCCCCCTCTGGGGGTCCCCATCCAGCCACCAGACTCTTGCTGGGACACACTTATCCATGCGGAGCTCGTCAGGGCCCAGCACACTCCAGCTTCCTCACCAAGGCCACACTGGGCACAGGTGGCAGCTCCGCCCTGGCTGGTTGAGGTGCTCCCATGGACAAGGAACCAGACTAGGGCTGGCGATACGCACAGGACCCCAGGCGAGCTTCATGGAGGGAACCTTTGTGCGTCTGGCCAGAGTTGCAGTCTCCAAGGGCAGCCAGACCTCATCCCACAGAGCCGTCCACATAGATGCCCCTGCACTCAGCAAACACAGCTGACTGCCCGCCTCAGGTATACCCAGGAGCTCCCTGCTTTCCTCTGTTGCGTGACTCTGACCATAACTACTGTCAATTGCACAGACTTCAGCTGACGCTATCTGCTGGACCACAAGTGAGGTGCTTCACTGCTCATTTGCTGGATTTTCCTGTCAAATTTTCACATGCATGGATTTTAGTGCATACGCAGCATTTTAACCTCACTGACCTTTGCAGACAGGTGGCTGGGCATCCCACCCCTCTGGGGTACAGGTGATCTGCTCCTGCCCACGAAGCTCGTATCCATGGTGGCAGGAATACACCAGCACACGCCTTCCAGAGTCCTCACAATGCACGAAGCCCCCATTCTCCACCTCGTCTGGGAAGCCACACCTGTCATCTGCACAGCTGTGAGGTCAAATTGCGGCAGCCGCAGAAAGGCAGCTGCTGCCCAGCACCAGGCAGAGCCAAGCCATGCCAGCCCCGCACCCAGGGCCCTAGGAGCCGCCGCGTGTGAAAATGGGGCTGTCAAAGGGGACTTTGCTTGCTCTCTGTCTCTTTATCTAGGGTGGAAGTGGTGTGAGTGTGCACGTGTGTGTGTGTGTGTGTGTGTGTGTGCGCGCGTGCGTACACATGCACCTGTGTGCATGCAAGCACATCCCTGTGTGTGTTTATTTCTCCAGATGGGTCCGGGCCTCTGGAGAAGGTACTGGTACCTAGTTTCTGAGCTCCTGTACAAAGCCTGGTCCTGTGTGTCGCACGATATCAAAGATCAAGATTTCGTGTGGGTGGAGACGTGTGGGGCTCACGGTCTCCACCACAAGCACTGCAGAATGGCCTGAGGCTCTTGGCCGGCCCTGTGCCTGTTATGCAGTCAGATGTTATTCTGTGTTTCTGCTCTCCAGAAGGTTTAAGCTCAAGTGCAGCCCCCAGGGCTGGGCAGAGCCATTTCTCCTGTGGGCTCTAGACCACCCCACGTGCAGAGATGGGGGCCTGGGGCTCCTCGTGCAGCACAGGGCTTGGGGCCTGAGTGTGGCCAGGGCCAGGGCCACCATGCTCCCAGCCCCAGCTCTCGTCCTTCCTATCTGGGGGTGGGTAAGGAAGGCCAGGCCAGGAGATTTCTCAGGAGCACAGGTGTGAACCCAGCTCTGTCTGTGCTGTGACAAGAGCACAGTGCTCTGGCGTCACCTTGCAGGAAGGTCTCCCTCCACGCTTCCAGGTCCAGGCCGGGGATGTGCTCGCAAGACTCAAAGTCCTGCGGAAACCGCCCAGTGCGAAAGGCATCCCTGGGCACGGAGGTGAGGCCGGAGTTGTCACAGACGACCCGTGACAGCGAGTGTTTACCCAGCTCATGCCGCTGCGCCTCTGTGAAGACCGGGCTGTTCTCCCACCAGAACCTGCACAGGAGGCGCAGATGAGCAAACGGGACTGGTCCAAGCCACTCAGAACAAGCACAAGGACCCACAAGACAGCATCAGACCGGGCTGCCATATGGACCAGCCCCAAGTGCCACCTACAGCCCCGACTCTGGGGAAGAACTGTCCCAGCATCCTCTCAGGCCCTAACCACTGACCAGATCCAAACCCGCTGACTTGAGTCCCCTTTGTCATGTAGTCAGCTCCCTTCCTGCCTGGTTATAAACTCCCTTGGAATGTGACAAAGAGCCTTGTTCTACTAAATCCGCGACACCCAAGCAAGGGCTGGGAAGATGGCCGGTCATCCTGAAGGACAGTGTGACACTAGACGCTTCTTCCACTAGAAAGGCAGAAACCTGCAATGGTTTGTGTTTCCAGACATACAGGAGATTTCTCACCTCTTATATTGTAATCGCACTTTTTACCACAGGAAGTGAGGCGAGAGGCTTCCTGCCCAAGCTCCGGGCCTCGAACATGTGGACGCTGGATGCCCCTTCCACCGCCCCCTGTGGTGCCCACCTGTCCCCGTCCCTCAGGGCCTTCATCTGCTTCCCGATTATGCAGGCAAACAGGGGGCCAGTGCGGGCCCCCGGCAGGAAGTTCTCGGCCAGGCCGCCCAGCCAGACATCGACGTTGTCCACGTGCTTGTACAGGGCCAGGATCCTGTCCACCACACTGCTGTTGGCCATGGCCCCACGCAGGTCAGCCGCCGTCCGCAGCTGGGGCAGGCCACAGAGCGCTCTCCACGCATTGTATCCTGCACAGGGGGAGCCACTGAGCTGCAGCTCCGACCCAAATCCTCATCCACCCTGGCACTACATGCAGCCACACAGCACCTGCCTGACCTTCCCCACACACGGGACCAGCTCACAGCTGTCCGTGCCCTGCAACACAGGGACTTGTCCAGCACAGCTTGAACTGGGCTCTCTGGGAGATTCTGTGCACAGCCACGCTGGGAGTGGACCCCCCAGGCTAGGCAGCAGGTGTCATGTTACTGCACTCCAGAGAGCTTTGAGCCAGGTTCCTCAGCACCCCAGGTCACACACAGGCAGCACTGGTACCCTCTGCCCCCACATACACACCCAAGAAAACAGGCTTGTGGACACAAGTAACTCGCTGGTCTGCGGATCACCCTACTCACTAAAGATATTGCACATCTTCCCTCTGGTCAGGCAGGAAAAGCCCTGCAGCCTGGTATAGACCTTCTCTCACCATCCTCCTTGTGCCCACTGACCCAGAGCCTGAGCTGCACTTTCCTGAGTCTCTGCCCAGGCTCCAGCCCTCTCTGGGCACCTTTCTGGGAGGTACCCAAGGCCACCCTGGACAGTTTCCCCTCCAGGGGCCCCCGCCCCACCTCTCCATCCCCCTCTGCCCCCTGCCCTCCCAGGCACCCTCTGCACACCCTCCCTGCACCCCACGGCTTGTCCTTCCCTGGCTCCAATCCGCCCTCTGCAGGCTTTGTGCCAAGACCCTGCCTCCTTATCCCCCAGGGCCCACTGTGCGTGGGCACACTGGGAATGCACCCAGGACAGGCAGGCAGCTGCCCTCCGCAGGAGCCCAGTGGGTGAGGTCCGGGGGGCTAGAGCTTGGGGAGGGCTGTAGAGCCCAAGGAAGGAGGAGGAAGCCATGAGGGACATGGGACAGAAAGGGCAAGATGAGGCAGAGGACAGGAGAGCACAGACGGGGCAGCTTGGAGGGGCAGTCTCTGCTGGCCCAGTGGACTGGGCAAGGAGGCAGACATCTGCCCTGCCAGGGCCTCCAGGGAACTGAGTGTGAACCTGCCAAGATCTGGTCCTCTAGTCCCCCCACTGCACCCCAGTCGGGCCCCTGAATGTCTCGGCTCCTCCTCCCACAGGCTGGGACCATGTCTGCCTGGGGAAGCTGGAAGACAGCCTCTGATTACCACGACCCTGAAGCTGGACATGGGTCTGTGGCCAGTCTGACTTTCACCCTCTCTCAGAGGACAAGATTCTCACCAGCCATCACCCCAGAGGGGAAGCACCATGGGAAGGAGCCACCCACCTGGCAGGCCATGGTCCCGGCCCCTCTGCAGGTTGAGTGAAGCCAGGTCCAAGGACCCAGGGGTAGACAGCACGAAGAGTCTCTCAGTCAGCTCCTCATTCATCAGCTGCTCGGGCACCTGCAGCTTAGCTGGCCTGGCGAGCAGGCCTCGCAGGATGGGGTCCACACCACCTGGACAAGGTCAGACACAAATGACCCTCCTGCGCTCTGGAGAAACACTCAACCATGCAGCCCTGTGTCCTTACAAACACCCCCATGCAAGTCCGTGAGTAGCTGTGTGTGATTCCCATTTCCCAAAACCCCCTGTGCACTGCCTCATCATGGTGGGTTAGCCACCGAGCTAGTGCTGGCCGTGCAGGTACTGGCACAGCCCTGCAGGGCCACAGGGGCTCAGGACAGCCCTCCTTCCTGAGGTCTGCCCTGTGGTTCTCAGCAGCAGACACTTCCACCACCTGCTGGACACCACCTAGCACAGTGAGGAAGAGATGTGTGGCAGTCTGGGTGTGCAGAGGGCAAGGGACCCCACTCCACCACCTGGGAAGACCTAGGTCCTCCTCACAGAAGCCCCCATTTTGAACATTCCAGACAGCCAGGGAGAACAAAGAAAGGCAAAGAAAGAAAAGATGAAAACGAGCCTCTGAATCTAGCCAGGGAATTGAACTGTTCTCTGTTGGCAAGGCATCTGAGTCCTGGGCACCTAACACTCATGGGCAACTCTAGCAGCACTTGGTGGTGAGGCAGACCTGCCATCGCCTCCCCACACCACCGCAAAGGAGGTTTCCACCCAGCACCTTGCAGCCTCGGAGAAGAGTACCCTGTACCTGACACCATTTATCCCGAGCTCCAAAAGCTTCAGAACTATAGCAGGGGATGTTTCTGCCACACAGTTCCCATCTGAAGAAGCTCTGAACACACTTTCCCCACAAACATGATAATTTGGACAGCATCGGCAAGAGGCAAGAGCCCCATGCTGTGCAGGTGGACACACCAACTACAGCGCCAGGGACAGACACACCTTCCTGGATGAGCCTCCAGGGTCTGAAGAAGGCATCTCCCAGCAGCAGTGGGGGGAGGTCTGGGTGGTCCTGAAAAGTGGCATCCAGCCGCCTAGCCAGGGGATGGATCGTGGCGTGGCCGAAGCGAAAGGCGGCGGTGGAAAAGACATTGGATATTGTGGGGTTCACCGTGGGGTCGTAGCCTTTGTAGGGACCCACGTACTGCTGGAAGGCGTTGGGACCCAGAATCTTGGGAACGTAGTCCCTCAGTGTGATGATCTGCGGAGAGGTGAACAAGGCAGGTATGGCAGGAGGAGGGTTAGAGTCAGAGTTGCCCTAGGACAGGGGGCAGGTGAGGCTGCAGTCAGACAGGGAAGACCCTGCCCTCCTCACAGCCCTGCAGCTTCAAGTAGTTCATACAGACTATTAAAGAGGGAGGACCTCTCCGGGGGGACACAGGCCACAGGTGCAGAGTAGGAAGGTCCCCAGGTGGGGACACAGCCCACAGGTGCCCCCAGTGATCTCTCCCACCCAGTCTCAGGGATCTATGGCAACCTTGTGGGGACCCACTCAGTGAGCAGGATGACCCCACGGGGAGCCAACCAGCGCCTCATCCCAAGTGTGCGCGCACCTGGTGCAGGGCGCCCACCACCTTGCGTGCCTCCTGGTACACCGTGTCTGAGCTCCAGTGCGGGTTCAGGGCCTCAAACACAGCAGCCAGGCGGTTGTGCTCACGCAGCCACAGTGTGTGCAGGGCTGCAAGGGCAGGGACCTCGCTGGCTCGGCCATCGCCAGCCAAAAAGCAGGGTGTGTGGGGTGAGCGCGGGGTGCTGGGCGCCGGGGCACAGGCGGAGGGCGCTCGCGTTGCAAAGGGCAGGAAGGCGCGGCCGGCGTCACGGTGACGCGCGTTGACTCGGAGCCGCCCGGGAGCCCCTGTCCAGTCACGCAGGTCCCGCTCGGTGGCCGCGGAGCTGCCGTAGACGGTGGAAGCATCGAGGAAGGAGGTGAACGCGTTGACCTGCTGCCGCGCAGCCACCAAGGACAGGTTGGTGAGCAGTGCACCACGTGCCCCCGCACCACAGGCGGCCGCAGAGCGAGAGAAGGGCAGGCAGCGGGGGCCCCACGTTGCGTTGGTGGGCAGCTGCGGGCACAGAGAGACTGGTCATCCAGCTCCGCCCGCGCCTGAGCCCCCCAGGACCACACCGCCCTGAACTGGAGACTGCGGCTCCAATCCTGTGCTGTCCCCTTGGGCCTGCCCGTTGTCCTGAACCCCGCGTCTCCAATTTATCTTCTGTTTATGGAGGGGCCCATCTTCCGCAGGTAATAGTCGCAGCAGTTCTGCCTTGCACAGGGAACCCTAAATTTACATCCTCCGCCCACAGCAGGAAAACACACCCTCATCTTCATTAGGGAGGGCCTGCGCTCATGGATAAACTATCAAAATTTAAAATTCATTTTATGCAAAATGGCACCAAAGCCAAAGGCCAGCGGTGCTGTGTAACTGAAGACAGGGCTCCAGATATGTGGAGAATATCCAGCTGCCGCAGACCGCGGGCCATTCGGCCACTGAGCCAGAGGGTGAGAGGACCACCCGAGAGGGCCGGGCATCCTTCCCATACAGCCACTCCGCGGTGTCTGCACCATCACAGATTAACCTGGGTTCCATCCCAGAGCCTCCTGTGCGTGGCGGACTGTGTACAAAAATGAAACAACTTCATAGGAACAGGATGGAGATAGAGTGGCTTCAATTCACTAGTACAGTGAACTGCAAGCCCGTCCGCCTGGCCCATCCAAGCGGCACTGCAGGAATGAATCAGAATGCCTGCTGAGACATCCCTGCCCGGCCCTGTGGAGTGGTGGCCAGGAGTCTGCCCTGTACCTGTCCTTGGCCTGCTGAGGGCAGGGGCCAGCCAGACGCTGGAACCGCACATCTGTAAACAGCTGGTGTGACCCATTCATCCTCAGAGAACACCTGCTCTCTGCCCACCTAGGTTCTCCCAGGCAGACCATCTGAGCCCTGGCTGTTCAGAGCCAGCTGCTCTCTGCTCTCTACCCCACCCTGCAGGGCCAGAATTGGGTGGGACGAGGGCTGGTCTTGAGACTGCATGTCACAGTCCCGGTCGGTCTCCGGCCCCTGACACTGCGTTCGGGCCGCAGTCTTACGTGGCTGCTGGACACGTTTGCCTGGGACGGCTGCCTCTAGATGTGGGAGATCCCGTGGGGCCCTGCGCCACCTCCTACTCACTAGGAACTTCCCACCCTTCCCACTGCCGCCCACAGACACCAGATGGGTCCCTTCAGAGCACGACTGGGAGAAGAGCCTACAAATCTAATGCGGGAAACAGGTCACCATTCCTGCTCCGTTTTCCGTGGTGGAAGTTGCCTCAGCTCCCAGAGGTGCCAGTTCTCCCGGTCCCATCCGATAAGCCATTCAAAACCTTGAGGCTGTACACCCTTGCTCCGCGGGTGCACATGAGACATTACCTTCTACAGACCACAAAGCTGGCGCCTGTGTCCAGCTGGAGCTCAGCACCCCGTGGTGTCGTAGACAGAGACTCTGCACCTCATTGTGCACCTCTTGCCTGCTTTCTCTACTGGCCCTGGCTGGCCTCAGAGTGGACGTCCAGGGATCAAAGCTACCTGGATGGGGAAGCAAGGGCTCTGGTTCCCGCAGGTCAGCTGGCAGTCGGCCCCGGCGGGGCTCTGTGGGGTGAGCGCCATGTCATGGTCGATGTACTGGCCCCACACCATCAGGAAGTCAGAGTACTGGTCATCCTCCGTCACCGCCTCATTTGGGACTTGAATAACTTGCTGGGTCACCTCCCGTACCTGGGGAGCAGAGGCCAGCTGATCACGGCACAGGAAGGCCAGGCTAGCTGAGAGGAGAGTGTGCGGTCCTCTGCTGTGAACCCCGTGCTGTGCAGCGAGGAGAGCTGAGCGATGGGCAGACAGCCCCGGGCGAGGCGGGCACGGAATCTCAGTGCCCTCACACTCAGCATTCAAGGCCCCAGGTCTGGCCCGACTTGCAGAAGACAGAGTCCCATTTCAGGGGGGCCCGAGGGCACAGAGCAAAGGGCGGGCGAGAGCCTTCTTCCACCACTCTCCGCATCTGCTGCATCTGGTCCTCCTCAGCTTTCAGGACTTCAGTCTCCCTGCTAAACAGCGCCCCAGAAGCCACCTCCACTGTGCAGGTCTCTGTGGCACCGTGTGGTGACTTTGGCCTTGCACAGCTGGCCGCAGCCCTGGCACTCCGCAGTATCCCCGGCCTGGGCCAGGGCCTGGGGGCAGGTGTCTGAAGGGTCTGGAGTAGAAGGGGGCATAAGAGCAGATGGGCCACGTGTGGAGCTGCACACCCGTAATCCCTGTGTTCCGGGACGCTGAGGCAGGACAGTCATGGGCAATGACATAGTGAGACGGTCTCAAAAGTAAGTAAGTAAATAAATAAATAAATAACAGAGCTGGGGATGTAATTTAGTGTGAAAGCCCAGGTTCCATTCCCAGTGCAGGGGAAAAAAAGGCCAACAGGTTGGGTCAGCAACTGGGTCATACAGTTTGACCAGGGGCATGGGGCATGGTGCCCAGGCCTTGGCCAGTAGCCTGGGCACAAGTGAGTCTCACAAAGGAAGAAAGTGACGCTACTGTCTTCAAATGAGTGAATTTTGGGTGCTGTTATGGGCCAGATCTCCCTGATGAATAAGTGAGTTTCCTTAGAAACAATAGGGCCTTGTCTGAAAAAAGAGGCGAGAGACGGAACTTGGCTACTGTCTGCAGATCCCCGGGCTGGCTGGGCGACCAGGGTCCGGCCTAACTCTAAGCTGCGCAGCGAGAGGGAACATGGCTGGGGCAGGAGCAGGAGCCGTGAGCAGCACCGGCTTTGAGAGCTGGGGCGTCACCAGCACCCCCACCAGGGGAGGCAGCACCCCCAAGTACCCACCGGAGGCAGCCGGAAGCCGTGGTACAGGAAGTCGGGGTTCCAGCCCCGGGGCTGACTAAAGCCATCTTCATAGGCTGGAGGGAGCCATCGGGCCAGGGCAGTGTTGGAGGCGCCCCAGGTGGGGTGGTCCCTGTGAGGGAAAACGAGGCCTTCTAGAAACACAGGGGAGAGAGGACAGAGCCTGGGCGGGGCCGGCTCTCCAGCCCCACCCTCCCTGGGCCGGGTCACCCAGAGTGGCCCTGCCCCGCCCCACCTCAGAGGCAGTGTCCTTCAGAGTGCAGGCAGTGGGCTCCCCAGAGGACCCAGGGCTGCTCCAGACTGCAGGGCACTGCGATTCTCTCGTCATGCAGCTCTCTCAAGCCTGTTAGCCCCACAGGTGCTGAGCCTGCTCCTACCCCAGGCCTCAAAACAAGGACCAGGTTTCTGCTAGAAACAGGACACTTGGGAATTCCTACCGTGTTCTAACTTCAGAAGTTAGGTAGTTGTAAGGAAATATGCCTTAATACATGTATTGGAATTAAAAATATAGTTAGGTTGGCCAGCATGGTGGCTCACACCTGTAATCCCAGCACTTAGGAGACACAGGCAGGAGAATTGCTGTGAGTTCAAGGCTAGCCTGGGCTACATAGTGAGCTTAGGGCCAGTCTGAACTACAAAAGCGAGACCCTGTCTCAAAAATAAAGTAAAATAAAATAAAAAGTATATAATTAGGCTGATGCTCAACATCGCTGGTCATTTGAAAGATGCAGATGAAAACAACACTAAGATTTCATCTCACTCCACAAAAAATGGCTGCTATTTTGAAATTAGACAGCAACAAATGCTGATGAGGCTGTGGGGAGAAAGGAACCCTTCTCCACTGTTGGTGGGAAGGTAGACTGGTGGAACCATTATGGCAATCAGTGTGGAAATTCCTAAAAACCTAGGATTAGAGTTCCCATCTAACTCTGCTATTGCCCTGCTAGGAATATACACAAAAGAATTAAAAGAATCATATCATAGTGACATATGTGCACCCATGTTCATAGCAGCTCATCAGTTTATGATAGCTAAATCTTGGAAACAACCCAAATGCCCATCAACTGGAAACTGGATAAAGAAGATGTGGTTTTTATTATAACATGGAGTATTACTCTGCCTTAAATAATGTTTGAGTTATTTATACTTAAATGGACATGCCTTACAGACATACTCATAAGTGAAATAATAGGTCACAGATGTATAAATATTATATCTGTTATCTGGTATAAGAAACTGAAGATGTTAATGAGTTCTAGAATGTATGATGGATATTGTGAAATAGAAAATATTCAAAGGGAAATGTGGTGGGGAGTGAGTAATGAGGGGTAAAGAAAAAAATGTGATGGTAGGGGCCGGAGGGTTAGCTCAGTAGTTCCAGCGCCTGCCTCACAAGCGGAAGGTACTGAGTTCGATCCCCAGTAACCACATACAATGCTGGGCGTGGTGACTCACGCCCACCAACCATCAATACCACATACCACAGTGCCAGGTGTGGTGGCTCACGCCTGTAATCTCAGTACTCGGGAGGCAGAGGCAGGAGGATTGCTGAGTTCAAGGCTTGCCTGGGCTACATAGTGAGCTCAGAGCCAGCCTGAACTACAAAGCGAGACCCTGTCTCAAAAAAAAAAAAAAATGTGATGGTAATAAAAAAGGGAAGCAAAGCTTATGTGTTTAGGGGATGGGGGTTGTGGGGTGGGTAGGGAAATGGGAAAAAGTGAGAATTAAATCATGTCATATACTGGTTCAAATTTCCAGTATTGAGTGTGATCGTGATATACAATATACAATGTACCAATAAATATAAAAATACACACACAGACACACATATCTATGTAGTTAGGTTGGCTGTGGCAGCACAGGCCCACTTGCTCAAGCCCAACCTGGGCAGAGTAGCAAAACCCTGTTTCTTGAAAGAAACCTGTGTGATGGCTTAGGACCAACCCAGGACCAGGGTGGGCGGAAAAACATACATAATCAGAGTGGAGAGAGAGAAATTGAGGACCTTTCTGAGAGTAAGTCTTACTTATCTTACTATAAAAATAAACACGACATTTTCATAAAACACTGATCTGCAGTTTTATTCTATTGTTCAAAATCTATTTGGGCAAAAATATTTAAATTATATGCTAAGGGAAAGATGTTTTTAATAATATTTGGATTTCACAAACTCCTGAGAATATTAGGTAAAGTATCTGTCAGGAGAAGGGGAACAGAAAAAATTAAGTCATTTGCTCTGTCTTTGAGAACTTTCTGGAAATGAAGAGAAAGAAATCTTAATGTTTCATTATATTCCTTATGAAAATTAAGTGCTTTCCAATTTCTATGTTTTTTAGAAAAAAATTTATAGACAAGTTATGATAAATGCCAGTTTAAAGGCCAAAATGAAAACAAGTGAGAATTTTCTGGTAGTGAAAGAAAATGAGTTGTTTTGGGTAGAAAGTAGCGGCAGTGTAGTGCTTGGAAGGCCTGTCACACCCACACAGCCTTGCTGGAGGGCTGGGAGGTGCGAGGCGGGATTTGGATTGGGTAAATTGCAGGTCTAGAAACTTACAGTTTCTTGCATGTTTGATGAGTAAACACTTAGAAAATGTGGAGAGTGTGGAGAGTGAGGAGTGCCTAGGAAGACACTTTTAAACCTTTTAGAGTTTGGGAAATATGAATTATTGTCACCCTTATAGATACAGTGGTTCACTGTTGTACATGTGACCCGAATCTGCCGCAGAGGGAGAGACTGAGAGTGGGCCAGCCGGGCCTCATAGACCATTACTGCAGCCAGCATCCTCTGGCTTGCGGATCTCCTGACAGCCCTGTGGGGCTCTGCACAGCAGAAGAGGCTTCCATTACTCTCAAGGCTGCTGCTGCAGCTGTGAAACATTCTGAAATGGCAGGCAGCTGGCAGAGTCTCCTGGAACTTGAGGTGCTGTCAGACTGTGAGAGGAATGCTATTTATATAGAAGCAGCAGACCTCTGAGGAATCAAAATTTGAGGCTGTGATTGGTCCAAATTCATGTCTCCTCACCGGTCCAAATTCATGCCTGTTAACTGGTCTAAATTCAGACTCAAGCATCCTCACTGGTCCAAACTCAAAGTTACTAATTGTTCCAAATTTTAAGTCTGCCAGCTGGTACAAAGTGTGCTGATTGATCCAAATTTGAGCCTGCTCTCTGGTCAAAACTAGAGCCTGTGATTAGTTCAATCCCAAACCTCCTAATTGGTCCAAATTCAAGGCTGCTGATTGATCCAAAACTCCAGCCTTCTGATTGGCCCAAATTCAAGTCTACTGATTGGTCTAAAATCAAGCCTGCTGATTGGTGCAAATTAGAGCCTGAAATTGACCCAAATTCAAGGGTATTCGCTGGCAAATTCAAGCCTGCTACTTGGACAGAATTTGAGCCTGTAATTCAAGCCTACTGATTGGTCAAGATTCAAGACTACTGATTCAAGCCTATTGATTGGTCGAAACTCAGTTTTGGTGTTTCCTTTCAATTCCAGCCTGCTGTGGTCAGGGCTACCAGGGTGGCCCGAGTGTGTAGGCAGCTGCAGCCATCAGAGAGACAGTTCAGGACACGGAAGGAGTAGGCCACTAGACACCTGCCCATCGTTGTGAAAACTGCAGTGCTAAAATCAGGACTGTCGTCATTCTGGGCATCCTGGGTGAGAGCAGGTCATGTTCATCAGAGCTTACTGGGGCCTGGAACCTGGGCGATGTTAATAGTGTGCCTGAACATTTCCTGGTCTTGCCCCACGGCTCCTTCAGAGAGGCGGGAACCCGGGACCTGGGAGCAACACCAAGTGACGCCCAAAAGAGGTTGAGTGGACCCTGGGGCGTGCTGTCTGGGGGCCCCAGGGTGAGTCCTCGCAACCCTTGTGGGGCTGGCTCACATCCAGAGCGGTGCTATCCCTTTCCAGTCTGCCAACCAGGCGCTACCCATCAGGCTGCCACCGTGGGCACAACGCCCTCGGAAGCAGGAGACACCGAAGTCTCATCCAGCCAAAAACTGTGATTCTCCTTGGGGGCATTAAGAATACTCAGCTTCCTGATGTTTGATATCTAGAGTAAAATTTTTTAAAAATCAAAATAGAGTTGAAGAGGTGAACATGTCAGTTTTATGTCTCAACCTGTGTGGGAGGGGGAAGAAGGAAGAAAAGAGGTACCTGGAGGCATGGAGAAGCCCCAGCTGTGCTCAGCAGGACCCTCCCCCAGTGCGGCTCCCAAGCTGCCCAGAGAGGGGCTCTGGGGCGGGTCTGCAGGAGGCGCAGACCCCATGGCATAATGGTCTTTGGGGGTACCTGCACACCTGGTCTATCTGGAAGATTTCAGGTTTGAACTGCTATCCAAAACCCCAGACACTGTCTTGGCACCCTGCAGAGGGCAGGTGGTGGCTCCTGTCTGAGAAGTCCTCAGAAACACTGCTTCTTCTGGGGGCAGCCACAGCCCTATCTACCTGAGACTTCTGCACCCTCCAAGGCCCACCAAGACCCCCCATCAGACCATCTACTTTGTGAATGGGCAGGTGGCCTTTGCCAGAGCAACAGAGCATTGCCACAACCCCTTTCCTCGTGATGAGCTGCATCCCCAGCCCTTCTTAAATTTTTAGTTTTGAAACAGGATCTTGGTAAATTACTAAATCACCCACATTGAGCTTGAACTTGCAATTGTCATGCCTCTGCCTCCCAGAGTGATGGGATTATAAGCGTGGGCAGAGTGCAGGCTGAGATGTGCTTACTGAAGTCCACCAGAAGCCCCATTCTCCCCGGATTTTAGGCAGGGATCCCCACCTGTTTTCTAGGTACTGTACTAGAGGACACGTTGCCTCCCTAGGACCTGGGGGCACTGCCTCATGTGGCTGCAGGGGCAGGGGGGCCGGGGGACTCTGGCTCTGGAGGCGAAAATGAGTCCTGAAGATATGCTCTGAGGGGCTGGGAGCTGCTGGGTCAGGTATAGTGTCTGAGGACCTGGCTCGAGCCCCGAGGTGTACAGTGGTGTGAGCAGTAACACCACGGTGCCTGCCAGGTGGCAGTGCCAGGTGGCCAGGCTGTGAGGGGCTGGGAGCCAGGGACAGAGATGCCCAGGCGGCCCAGACTTCCAGGCACAGGAGCGGGCAAGGGGCACCCACAGGCCATACCTGTTGTTGCAGGCGCCGGTGATGAGCCTGTACTTGTTCGCCAGGCAGGTGTCAGGGCACGCTGGGGGCAGCATGTAGGGCAGGCAGCCAGATACATTCGCGATCATGTTCAGAGTGTCTTCTGATAAAGCATCTGAGGAGCACAGAGCGAGCAGTGCACCACGCTGCATCAGCTCACTGCCCAGTGCAGCGCCACCGAACAGGGGCTCCCGGATCCCAACTCATTCTTTCGAGAAAACTTGCAGCCTACTCTAAGTCTGTGGCTCCCTTGAGCTTCTTTCCTGTGAGGGATGCAGGGTTTTGTTTTGCCTTCTGCTTCGCAATGTTTCAGAGCTGTCTGGGGCGGCCAGGCTCCCGTGCGGGCAGGTGGCCGGGGGTCCCCTACCACTTGTGGCGTCACACGGCTCCCCTTGGTCAGGTTTGCGGACTGATTCCAGCCGTTGCTCTACACACCCTGCATTTTCCCTTGTCACTGACCTCGGGCTCCTTCTTGCCCATTTCTATTAGGCCCAAGAAAGCAGTCTCTTTCGTTTTTATTCTTTTGCCAGTTCTGTCACTATTTCCGTCATTCAACAAATCCATGTCAAGGTTGTTTTGTTTTCTGCTAGAAGAAGCAATCACTAGTTCTCTCCCCAAGATGGCTGATATAAATTTTTGGAAAAAATACCATAAAACTGAGTAATCATTAGTCAGATGCCAATGAGATTGATATATTCACTAGGAAAAAGCCAGAATTGCATTCCATTTTCAAATAAAAGAGAATCAAACCTCTTGATGAGAACAGGTACCGAACGGCCCTGGGGGGGGCAATAAAGCAAGATTGCAAGAGGGTACTGTTGGGTAATGTTGGCCCGGATGCCCCACAACCGCAGCACAGCAAACTAAGACCCCTAGAGGGAGCCAGAGAGCAGAGCGGAGGTGCAGTGATTCAGTGATGGTGACCCACCGACTGGAGGCCTGGTACGTTGTGTACGT
The DNA here is from genome assembly GCA_004025085.1 of Thryonomys swinderianus. Lineage (NCBI taxonomy): Eukaryota > Metazoa > Chordata > Mammalia > Rodentia > Thryonomyidae > Thryonomys > Thryonomys swinderianus. The sequence goes on from PVIC010010539.1 coordinate 30,757, forward strand.
TGTGGTAAATGTTGTGGACTAAGGGAAGTAATTTCCAGGCACTCTGCAGCATCGGGTTCTTGATTCTGCATCGGCCTGTTTCCCCCATGTGTCCGTACCCTGAGCTGGGATGGCAGACCCATGTCTGGACCGGAACACACAGTCCCTGTCGGCACTTCTTCTCTCCTGGCCCAGCCAGTCCCACAACAGGACCAGGGACGATGTCCCTACAACATCCCCATCCACATGGTTTGAAGCGAGTGCAGTTTCAAGCTGACCAAAGTGGTATGTCTATAATCCAGCCCTCTTGGAGGCTGAGGCAAGAGGATCAAAAGTTTGAGCCCAAGGCAGAGACAGGAGGATTGCTGAGTTCGCGGCGGCTTGCCTGGGCACCATAGTGAGCTCAGGGCCAGCCTGAACTACAAAGCGAGACCCTGTCTCAAAAAGCAAAAAAAAAAAAAAAAAAAAAAGTGTGAGCCCAGCCCAGCAGCTTAGCAAGACTCTGTCTCAAAATAAAAAATGAAAACAAGAGCTAGGGATGTAGCTCAGTCCAAATGCCCTGGGCTGGATCCCCAGTACCACACACACATGCATGCATGCACACACACACACACACACATGTACACACATACATATACACATGCACATATACACACTCACACATATACACATATGTGTGCACACACAGGCACATGCACATGCACCCACATACATGCGCACACAATACACACACATGCGCACACACACACCATTAACTGTTAAACTGAGGAGCTGAGAATCCCAGCCGACCCCTCATACCCAAGTGCCCCAGCACATCAGCACTATTCTAAGTGCCTGCTCTTGAACCAGTGCACGATTCCCAAATGCCTCTCCATGGCGTCCATGGCGTCCATGGCTCCCAGGCTCTCAACACTGACGCACAGAATTCAGTACCCGAAGAGACCTTGATCTAGGACATTTTCCTCCTTACTTGGCCACCGCAGCAGCCATCTACACAGGGGCCAGAGAGTCGCATCCGCCTTGGTGGGCCGGCCGCAGCCTTGGGTGACCAGCTCCGCCCAGGCATGGACTCACTGGCACCTTCTGCTGGCCAGAGTGTGCCACCCTGGGTGGGTAAGGGGATGATGGCAAGATGTCCACATCACTTCACACCGGAAAACAGAGCTGCCTTCTGAGCAGGCCAGAACGGGAACTCCCAGAGCACCGAGACTAACAAGCACGACTGTTTGCAGCATCTCACCGAAGAGCTGCTGTGCCCTGTGACGTCCTGGGCACCCTCCACCCAGTCGGAGGGCGCTGCAGGGCGAGGCCTGGCACTCACCCCCAGGCAGCCCCAGCGCCTGCATCGAGGCTTCCATTATCTCCGCGGCTCGGGAGGTGGCTCTGCTCGCCGGCCCTGGGAGCTTGGAGAGAGACAGCAGCTGAGACGGGGAGGTGATGTCCCGCTTCCTGAGGCTCCTGGACAAGGAGGGGACAGAAAGGAAACCACGTTTGTGGCTCTTGGTTCTTACTTACCAATTAGCTCAGTGTGTATGAACAGCAGTGATAAAACCCTTAGGCTCCTCCCACAGGGCTGTCAGAGTCATCGAGAGGGACAGGGCACAAATGCAGCTGGTACTCAGGGCTTAAACGATGCAGGGAAGGGCTGGCACCTGCCCCGTGACACCCACGCCTGCCCTCATTTGATCTTATTAAAACCTGGTCATGTCTGGAGGCAGGAGATGGACATGTGTGGCCAGCCAGGCTACTAATAGCCCAGGCCATGGTGCAAAGCTCCCGTGAGGCCCGTCACCCTGCGGTCCCTCCCCACGGAACCCGTCTGGACGTGCAGCAGTCCTGAGCCCAGGGCCAGGCAGCTCGGGGCTCCCTCCCACACTCCCAGGACCACAGGTGCTGGGGGCTGGGATGCAGCTCAGGGGAGAACTCTGCATCCTGAGCGCGATGCAGTGGCAATGCGGGACTGGCTACAAGGCCCTCCCCTCACTCTGCCGAAGTTTTGGGAAGGGCCCCCATTTTTATCAGGATTTAAGCCTCTTTCGGCCAGAATGTCTTGAATTACAGGTTGGATCATGGTACCTTTTCTGTTTACTAAACAAAGAATCCAAGATTCAGTCACTTCTCTCTGCCTCTGGCAGTGCCAGTGAAAGGTGACTCTGCTCCTATGACTGTGTAGAATGAGGCAGAACGTGGGACAGAAAGCTCCCACCCCTTGTCTGAGTAGCCGGTCACCTTTCCAGGGAGCTGTAGATGGCCCTGTCCACCGAGTGCACGCTCGCCTCCAGCACGCTGAGCACATGAGCATTCCTGGTCCTCCCTGAGGGACAGAACAGCGCGGGTCAGAACCTGAGGCCTCTGCAGCCCCCCAGCGGGTGGGGACAGCTCTGTGGCCCCTGGGACCATGGCTCACTGCACTTGGTGGGCCTGTGTGCCCGGGAGGATGCTGGCTCACCCTCAGAGTGAGCCGACCACGGCCAGGAGGCACCTACTCTGCATTTCTGCCACTCTGATCACTTCTCATGACCCTGAACAGCTTTCTGAATATTTCCATTATCTGCTCCACAAGTCAAGCTCCTACTGAGGTCTGCCTACTGTCTGTGCACTCCACAGGAGGTGAATTCTTCAAATACACCCACGGTGTCTCGGATGGCTGTCACCGGCTTTTATTCTGTCAGCACTGAGACTGTCTGGGAGGTCAGGACCCCTCTGGTTCCAGGCAAGTAGCAGGAAGCGGACAGGGGCCTCTGGTGGCACACAGCCTGCACTTCACAGGGCTCACCTCCCACAACCAGAACTTTGTGGAAAGACGAGCACTGATTCCTACGAGCGAGTGGCTACCTGAATATTCTGAGCATTAAATATCTACAGAGAAATAAGACTACTTTAGGTCAGTTTTACCCAGGCAGGGGGGTGTAGCCTGCAATTTTCACACTCTAGGAGACTGAGGCAGGAGGATTGCACGTTTGATCCTGGCCTGGGCAATTTAGTAACTCTGCAATATCTTGTGTCAAAAAATGAACTGGCAGTGTAGTTCACTGCAAAGTCCTATTTCAGCCTTCAGTGGAGAAAGGAAGGGAGAGAGGGATGGAGGGAGGAAGGACGAAAGGAGAAAAGAAAGAATACAAAATGCAGATTGTGACATTTTTGGAATTAAGCCGTACAACATAGTGGCATCAGGTCGAGAATGCATCAGGTCACTGAGCCAGCCCAGCAGGAGTGGCCGCAGCATCTCCCAAATGCTCACTGAAGATGAGGTCAGAAGCTGCGGATCTGAGACACCCAGAGCCCACGTCCCAATGTGAGCAAAATCAGGCTGGGCAGGGTACTCAGAATCCACGCTTTCTCCTGATCCTCGATACCCTCAGCGGCCTCCACTGCCGGCTTGTGGTCACTTCCGAGCTCAGCTATGACCCTTTTTGTTGAATTCACTAAACCCTCCAGGAAAGGTGTGTGGGGGCTAACCTTCTGGCTGAGGCCTGGGTTCAAATCCCACCTTCGAGACTTGGTAACCCCAGCCCTGCCATGTACTCACCGTAGTTAGCACAGGAAGTCTATGCGAGGGTTACAAGTTCAGTTGCTGGGCCTGGTCTCAGCCCCTGTACCCTCCCCATCGCCTCTGCCCAGGGTCCCCTGTCTCACCCCGCCCAAACACCCATCTCCACCTTGAATCCTCTTCTGAGCCCATACCATATTGCTCGGGTCCAGCCTGTTGCCCTGCCTCGATATTCACCAGGGGCGAATGGCACCGCTGAACATGGCACAGCCTTTGCCCCCCTTTAGAACCCAGCAGGCTCCTGCCCCCTGGTGGAGCTGTGGCCGAGAAGCTTTCCCAGGTCCCCGATGCCTGCGGGTGATGTCAGGCTCCTCGGGTGGAGTTCAGCACCCTGCCACCCGGCCCTACTTCTGTCAAGGGCCGTGACACCCAGTGTCTCCCGGCCATAACGGTGCCCACGTGAGTCTCTGGCTCGGTCACCTCAGCTCTGGATCCCTGACCTGGATCTGTACATGCTGGAGAAGACACCACCCTCCCTGTGTCCTCCAGGAAATCGGCCCCAGAGCTTCCCAAGGGCTGGGACGTCTTCACGCCTGAGCCACAGTGCTGTTGGGTCGGCACTGTGATCAAGCAAAAAGAACTTGATGACAAACACACTGTGGCTCCACTGCCCTAGGGAGCAACAGGCCCTGGACAGGAGCTGTCACTGGCCAGTATTCGTGTCCTGCAGTTAAGCCCCACTGACCACATGGTGTTTATTCCTTTGCTTCTGTCATTACCAAATGTGCCCCTGAATGTGCAGAGACAAGTCCTTCAGACTTGTAGACTATACCATCCTTGGGCCTGACCTACTTCTCCTCTCGGCCTCCTCCCCTGTCACCCACACACTTCCATTCAGCTGGAGCAGAGACACCCTGTGAGATCATCCACGAGACTGCCGGACCTGGCCCTGCTGGGTCTTCAGAACTGAGTGAGAGGCTCCAGGGAGGCGACTGATTCCATTCCCAGATGGCGCCGGGCCAACCTCTGGCTCTGCATGGGGGCGCACCTGTTGGAGGTACTTTCTGCTCCCTTAGGTAGCAGGGACCCCCCAAAGTTTCCCCAGTTCTGCCCCTGACACACAGAGAGGAGGGTGCAGGAAGACCCTTCACTTCAGGGAGCAGAAGGGAGTGCTGGGCTGCACAGGTGTTCAGATGAACAGCGCAGGGACTGCCGCAAAACCCACACGGAACCCCAGTTCCTCACTGTCCAAAGCCACACCTCGCCTGACCCCAGCTTTGCCCTTGGCTGCCTCTGAGAAGAACCACACACAGAGCTGTACTGAGGAGCCACTCCTGATACTGTTTGCACTATCCAGTGAACCACAAGGCGCCGGCTAACTTTGCTTTCTAAACAATCCACCTTGGCTGAGCCCAGTACCCCTGGCCCATTGTGTCTTATTTTCTCTTCACAGCTGCAACCTGCAGCAGCACTTGCCGTCTGTAACTGCACACAGATCTGGTTCCGCACATACACTGGAGACACTTCTTGGGCTATGCAGACAGGAACGCGGGCACAGTGCCACCCTGTCCCACTCCAACAGGTTTCTGAGAAAGGCTTTGCTCACATTTTCCCAGAGCCTGTGCATAGGCTTTCTGGAAAAAAGGAAATGTTTATTTTCCATTTTCGTATATTTTTATTGTGGGATTTTCAGGTGCTGAACTTTTTCTCTCGTGCTTAGACCTGGAGGTGGGTGGTCATCCTGGCCTGGTTCTGCACGGTGGGGGGGGGGGGGCGAGCCTGTGGAACGGGCACCTCGAATCCCAGTGTACAGTCCCCAGCAGCGTGGTTTTCCACACACACCAAGGCTTATGCTGTGGGGAAATGCAGCTGAGGAAATGTTCTCTAAGAAGGCATCAGGAATGGATTTATGTTGTCCCAAATGAGCTACAGTTTGTTGTCAACTTGTAAAAATTAAGTAAATAGAAACTTCTTAGAGTAAAAACTGTGAAATTGAAATACAGTGAGACGAATCTATTTTCTGAATTAGAAACTTACAAAGTTAATACTGAACCAGCTTCAAAATGCCCCTTGCTCCAGGCTGCAGCGGGGTGAGTGCTGTATGGGTGCCGTGTGCAGGAACCGGTGGGCACACAAGAGCCATGGCAGGCCCGCCAGCCAGATGAGGGCCCCGGGCCAGGCAGAGGCCGTGGCCCACCAGGTTCAGCCTGAGGAAAACTCCTTCTCAGAGTAAATAAAGAGTAATTATTTTAACCAATGTGTCTCAGTAGTACTGATTCTAAAAATATATCACAGATGTTAGTCAATGAAAAAAGAACAAAAATACAAAGAAAAAAATGTTCAAACACATGAGTAGGTAATGATGAAATGTTTGTTCTGCAATCACAGAAAAATCAGTTCTTCAGAATTTTATTTTAACCCTTTTCAACACATGAATGAAATTTTTCTCTTTGAAAGGCGTACCGACACATATACTAAGCCACGTGTGATGACACAGGCCTGTCACCCCAACATTTGAGAGGCTTAGGCAGGATGACTGCCATGAGTTCAAGGCCGGCCTGGGTGACACAGGGAGACCCTGTCTCACAAAACCAAACCCAACAGAAATAAAACATCTAATAAAACTGTAATCCCATCACTCGGGAGGCAGAGACAGGATCGCTGAGTTCAAGGCTTGCCTGGGCTACATAGTGAGCTCAGGGCCAGCCTGAACTACAAAGCAAGACAGTGTCTCAAAAAAAAAAAATCTAATAAAAGATCCTAATAAGCTCTTGGGAGCTGCATTACATTTTCTGTTTGCAATGAGAAAAGGAACTTTCTCAATAAGGTCACAAGGAAGTATTTTGATTGCTACTTACCCCAAAGGGGTCCTCTGCCTCTCAGGATGTGGAGGAGGAGGACTCCGGCACAGACCACAGCCAGCGTGACGGCCAGGACCACAGGCCTCCTCATGCCCGGCTGGAGGGCAACAAGCTCTTGGCGCTGCGTGAGGCTGGCTGCTTGCGACCAGCCCTGGGCCTCACTGCAGGCCACGCTCTGCAGTCAGAACTCGGCAGCACAGTGGAGCAGGCTTGAGGCTGGCACCGCCCTGAAGCTGGACTCTCCTATCTGACAGCCCTGGCACCAGAACAACCCACTTTAATCCGCAGTCATGTCACGTAGTGTGATGTTACCGGGAATAAAAGAACCTATTCCTCCGGATGGACCTGCGAGGGACAGGTGACTCATATGAGGAATTTAGCTTATAAAAGTGGCAAATCAAGTCCCCAACCTCTTGCTGGGTTTCTTACGGCACTCCTAGTTCTCATGAATTTCAGAAGTACAGAGCTGTTGAAAAAAGCAGGAGATTCCAACTCCGGCCCTGCTGCTTCTAGACTTTTGCTTCCTCACCTCAGACTTTCTACACTGGCTGTGAGCTACGGGCTGCACAGGAAACCAGAGCGGGGCGTGTGCCTGGGGCAGGCGTCCTGAGGCCGCAGAAGCCCTGCTCTGTGTGGGGAAGGACCCGCTCTTGCCCCTTGGCCCCGCAAAGGTCCCTGTGTGCGGGTCCCTCACATGAGACCTTTCCTCCTCTTGGTGCACCGGATGCCAGCCTCACCCTGGTGTGGGCTCGGTCTTGGCCACAGGAGCCCTCGCTCTGCTCGAGCCCACTCCAGCTGGCAGGGTCGGGTGGCCAGAGATGCACACGGGTGTCACTGGCACCATGCTGTCCGCACGCCCACTGGACAAGGGGAAGTTGCTACATCCCCAGGATCAACAGGACACGCAGCCTCACTATGTGAGTTAGTGACAGGGAAAGAAAATCCATGCACAGGAAGGAGGGTGACATGCTGAAAGTTCCTGGTCCCTGCAGTCTCCTCTGTCCTTCTCAGGTAGACCCCACAGGAGAAAGACCCTAGGTGCCAGTGCTAAATGGATGGGCACCGCCCTGTGCCCGCGGTGATCCCTAGTGATGGGCTGCGACCAAGTGCACAGCCATTGACCCTTAGAGTGCGAGCCCCACATGCCACCCATCCTCACACACCTGGACCCTTGCAGCCTGCAGCTGGCGTGGGGCCATCTGTGTGGTCCAAGGACAGCCAGAACTTTCGCAGAATCAGCCTGCGGTTTGACGTCAGACACTCAGCTACCCAGGGCACCTCTTGGGGACTCTGCAGAGCAAGAAGGACACTCGGTTCCCTCAGAGCTCTCCAGCAGTTCCGCGTCACTGTCTGCCGCGTCACACACTCTGGATCCAGAGCATCCCTGGCCACAACCACCAAAGAAGTAAGTCCAGGCCCAGTCTTCATGTCTGTGGGATTCGTGGGTTTTTAACTTTACGTCTGTGGGAAGCTCACTCTGCGTGTGTGTTGGGGTTCTCTTTGGGCTTCCAGTACAGTCCCTCTTGCGGTGCAGCCCTGAAAATGGGGGCTCCAGACAAACAATGTGCCTGACCCGAGAGACGTAAGGAGCCTTCCTGATAACTCTTATTTCTATTGAATTTAAGTGGCTCCAAACGGCAGTGGATTTTCCATGGCTGTGGAGGAACTTGGGCCTCAGGCCTGCAGAGGTGTGAACAAGCCCTGACTGTTCTGAACCCCCTGACCCACGCGTTAGGCTGCTGGACACTCAGGAAGGGTGTGTCTGGGGAGATCCGTGAGACGCAAATATGACATCAGAGGACAAGTCGAAGAGGGCACCCGAGCGTTTGTCAGGAAACCGCCCCCAGGAGCCAGCCACTCCGTCAGCATCAGCCGGGAACGCAGGCGGATCTCCACCTCCGTAAGGCTTTCCCTGAGTCCCCATTCACAGGGAGGGCCCAGCACTCTGCTGAGGCAGAGGCTGCTCAGCTTGGGCGGTGGGTGTGCTTCGCTGGCCATGACTGAGCGTGGTCAAGCCAATCTGAGGACCACATGCGATGGCCGCTGGGGTTTAGGGCGGTGCGTGGCTGCCCTGAGCATCCTCCGGGGCACAGGGCTCATCAGCACAGTATGAAGCAGAGTGGAGCTCTGGCGGGCTGTGTGGAGGGCACGTCCTGCAGTCTCATTATCACAAAGTAGTGACCTTCCTGCATCAGCCTCGTGAAAGGCTAGGAATACAGGCACACATCAACATGCCTCGTTGCACAACCATATTTTTATATGTTGTGTGTGCAACCCAGTGGGCATAGACTTGGTGTAAAAAAGGAAGAAAGTGGGGGTCGGTCACCTGTCTTACTTTTTATAAGAAATGACTGTTGGCCAGGTGTGGCAGTGCACACCTATAATCCCAGCACTCTGGAAACTGAGGAAGGAGGACTGCAAGGCGAAGCCCAGCCTGGCAACTCAGTGATTATTGAGACCTTGTTTCAAAAAAGTAGAAGTGGGTAAGGGTGTAATCAATCACAAAAAAGGAAACTGTAGATGTATTTTTATTCTTAACATTTTGTACATATTTCAGGAAAAAATTGTACCTCTATCTCTTGCCGTAAACAGATTTTACATAGAATCTAGGAAAATATTTTTCTCTTCACTGTTATCCATAACTGAGTTTTTAAGTAAAAACAATGAAACTACTGCCACATCTTCCATCTAGTGGGTCTTGGAGTGTAGCACAAGGAAGAAAGTGAGAGTCTGTTCCCTTCGGGCTCTGGGATCTCTGCTGCGTGAGGACGGGGGCAGGAAACCCCGTGCACTCTCTTCCCTAGAATGCCAGCCCTAGGGCCGCTGACATTCCCATCATCGGAGGCTGGAGCTAAAAGGAGAGGACAAACATCTGCCACTCTGTGGACACGTCACAGACAGCCGTGACGGGCTGCTCTGAACTTGCTGCTCCTGAGGGAACCTGAAGTACTCAGAAAAGCCAGGCCTGGGTGCAAACCTGGAATCCCTGTGCTCCGGGAGGCTGAGATAGGAGGAGCATAATGGCCAGGGCAAGTTAGTCTCAAAATGAAAAAGTGCTGGGCACGGAACTCAGTGTGAATATTGGGTTCAGTCTCCAGTCCTGGGTGAGGTCGGGGGAGATTCTTAGAGGAACCAATGTAAAATATATGCCATCCATGCACAGACGGATGCATGTGTGGCTTGATAAGTGGATGTGATTTCAAACAAAAAGAAATGAGCATGAATATTTGATATGCTAGAAATGAGCCCTCCTGCCCCTATCAGCCAAGCAAGCCTGGGGATGCAGGAGCCTGGCTGATGGCCTCCGCATGGAGCTTCGCCTGAGGCCTGGGCAGCCATGATTCCTGAGCTCCCAGCCATGGTCTGTGCTCCTGGTACCTGCAGCCTTCAGAACAGCCCCTCATGACCACCCAGGTCTCCGCTCTTAGGCAAACTCACAACCCCAGGAAAGTGCACTGGACAGCAAATGAGAAAGTGCCTTCACACACAACACGAGCGACACGAGAGTGGAGAGACGTGTTGGGTCTGACAAGTCAGGAAAAGACTTAGGATTCACACTCGAACGAGGCTATGTCACAAAGTGCCCTGTGCTCCTGTCTCCACAGCTGCCCCTGCATGGCACCAGTGCCCTGCACTCATGAGCAAGACACTGGGCAGCCGACTCATGAGGTGTGTTCTTGGCATCACAGCAGCTCACTATAAAGCCTCAGAAAGGTGTACCATGCACAGGAAAGCTTGTGTCTTAAGAAAATACTTCACTCTTTAGCCCTCAGCAGAGCTGCCATCGTGGCTGTGCACGAGTCTTCTGGAGAGGCTGTGGCTGTCCGGGAATGCGGGGTCCAGGGAGGCCACCTTGGAGGCCATGAAGGAGTGGACGCAGTGCAGCACGGCCAGCAGGTCCTGGAACTCGAGTTCCTGCAGGAGAATGGGTGCACATTACCGGTGCTGGACAGACACAGCATGGGCACATTTGACACACTCTGGACACAGGGACCCTGAGGAAGGCTCTCAAGGAGGAGCCCTGTGGGACAGGTGCCTACGGAGTGAGGGGCAGACCACCGTGACACCCACAGCGGTCATGTGGACCTCGACAGTGGGAACTGTTTGTCTTCTCACCCAGCACTCCACCTTTACTCTTCCCCACCTGACGACCTGGGCTCTGATCCAGCACTCGCAGCTTCTGCCAGCGCTATCCGTGTGGCACGGTGGGCAGTGGCACCACAGCAGGTCTGTGTTATCTGTGACCTCACGGAGCTTCCTTGAATCCCCCCTGGCTGCATGGTGTCCTGTGCACAAGGCCACTGTGGAAGGACAGAGCAGCCCTGAGCGAGCCCAGGGTAAGGTCACAGAGAGGCAGACAGCTGGGGGCCCTGCTCCGGTTTCCATGACAACAGGAAAGGGGGAAAAAAATATCAACCAAACTAAACCAAGTACTTTAAGAAATACAGCCATCTCCACTGTCCAGCCATTGGAACCATTTGAAGCCAGCCACATTCCTAAACTGTGTGCCAGTTTTGCAGCTGGTGCGTGGTAGAATCAACACTGCCCTCCTGTTCCCTGACCCTCAGGGACTCCTCTCATTTCAAGATTTCCCTTAGGGCTGAGTGCCCAGGTTTTGTTCCAGCTCAGTATCAGAGTGGTTTCAACAGAACAGTAAAAGAAACACAATTTCCTCAATTAACCACCTTCCCTGTGGCTCACATCCAACCTTTGCAGCAGCTTTGATTCCCAACTTAAATGAGTCCTGGGCTCTTGGTCCCAGCCAAGCACCAACTTTGAGAACTCTCTGGTGTAGCTCTCTCTGTTCTCCACAAGCTGTGACAAACGCGGATGCTCCACTGGGCTGTGCCCCTCTTTGCTCCGGGCAGGATGGAAAGTCATCCAGTCCTCGTTGGGGTCTTCCCTGTCTCCAACCAAGGCCTCAGGGCTCCTCGCTGTTCAGACCCCTCCGGGTCTGGCTGCATCACTGTCCTTGCTCGGCCTGCAGCCAGGTGAGGGCTGTGCTTGGTCCTGGCCGGGTCCCCAGCTCACACCTGTGCTGCACAGGGAGCATCTGGGCAGTCTGAGGTCTGGTGAGGAGGACGAGCTGGCCCAGGGCAGGGACTTAGGCCTGTGGGATATGGCCACCTGTTCACTGTCACGTCCCTTTATCATCCTAATTTATTGTATCTGAAATTTTGCATTTTTTTTCCCACAAAACATTCCCATAAATCATTTCAGCTTTTAGCCTTGTGTCCATGGCTGTGGGATTCATAACTTCCAGAGATATTTTCCTTTACCAACTGGATCGCAAACTCACCCAACAGGGGAAAAAAGTTTAGCTTGTTTCAAAGGATGTGCCACAGTTAATGGAACACATGTCACCTCTCTGATTCGGATTGCCTGACATTGCTGTCCTGTTTGTGATCACGGGTCTCTACACTTGGCTGGGCCCCAAAGCGGGGAGCACAGCTCCAAACCTAGGTAGTTAGCATGGCCTGTGAAGGATGCTCCAGGCTCCAGGGAAGCAGGGACATTCCCAGAGGTGTGTGCTGAGCACAAAGGTGCTCACAAGTCTGCAGGGCCACGGTCACTCCACATGCTCACCAGAGTGGGGCGAAGAGGGCGCAGGTGAGAACAAAGAAGCAGACAGCTCAGTACCCTCCTTGCCATAAACCAACCCTAAGAAGAGATTCTAACTTCACCTAGACGGCAAGGTCAGTGCAGGTAAAACCCCAAACAAAGAACCAAAAGGTCCTCCCTCTGCCTTCCACCTGCCCAGGGCTCCCGCTCCTGCCTCGTCCTGGTGCCGGTGACCTGCTGATGGTAAAATGACATCACAATGTGGTGAATGGAGAGCTAGTCTAAAGTCCTCTGAATGAAGATGTCTATCTCTGATGTCACAGACAAGCATCAAATTCTCAGTACACTTCACACAACTCTTCTATTAAATGTTGGCTTCTGGGCCCGAGGGTTAGCTCAGTGGTTCCGGCGCCTGCCTTGCAAGCACAAGGACCTGAGTTCAATCCCCGGTAACCACATATAATGCTGGGCGTGGTGGCTCACGCCTGTAATCCCAGCACTCGGGAGGCAGAGACGGGAGGATTGCTGAGTTCGCGGC